>ML663567.1:18713663-18826984 GCA_007570785.1 Antilocapra americana | reverse complement strand
TAGTGGGTTTTGCCATACATTGACATGAATCAGCCATGGGTGTACAGGTGTTTCCCATCCTGAACCCCACTCCCACATCCCTCCCTACCCCATCCCTCAGGGTCATCCCAGTGCACAGCCCTGAGCACCCTGCCTCATGCATCGAACCTGGACTGGAGATCTATTTCACATATGATAATATACGTGTTTCAATGCTATTCTCTCAAGTCATCCCACCCTCGCCTTCTCCCATAGAGTCCAACAGTCTGTTCTTTACATCTGTGTCTCTTTTGCTGTCTGGCACATAGGGTCATCGTTACCATCTTTCTAAATTCCATGTATATGCATTAATATGCTGTATTGGTGTTTTACTTTCTTTGCTCTATATAATAGGCTCCAGTTTCATCCACCTCATTAGAACTGATTCAAATGCATTCTTTTTAACGGCTGAGTAATATTCCATTGTGTATATGTACCACAGCTTTCTTATCCATTCATCTGCTGATGGACATCTAGGTCACTTCCATGCCCTGGCTATTGTAAACAGTGCTGCAGTGAACATTGGGGTACACGTGGCTCTTTCAATTCTGCTTTCTTTGGTGTGTTTGCCCAGCAGTGGGATTGCTGGGTCATATGGCAGTTCCATTTCCAGTTTTTAAAGGAATCTCCTCACTGTTCTCCATAGTGGCTGTAATAGTTTGCATTCCCACCAACAGTGTAAGAGGGTTCCCTTTTCTCCACACCCTCTCTGCCATTTATTGCTTGTAGACTTTTGGATGGCAACCATTCTGACTGGTGTGAAATGGTACCTCATTGTGGTTTTGATTTGCATTTGTCTGATAATAAGTGATGTTGAGCATCTTTTCATGTGTTTGTTAGCCATTTGTATGTCTTCTTTGGAGAAATGTCTGTTTAGTTCTTTGGCTCAGTTTTTGATTGGGTCATTTATTTTCCTGGTATTGAGCTGCTGGAGCTGGTTGTATGTTTTTGGGATTAATTCTTTGTCAATTGTTCCGTTTGCTATTTTTTTCTCCCATTCTGAAGGCTGTCTTTTCAACTTGCTTATAGTTTCCTTCATTGTGCAAAAGCTTTTAAGTTTAATTAGGTCCCATTTGTTTATTTTTGCTTTTATTTCTATTACTTTGGGAGGTGGGTCTTAGAGGATCATTCTGTGATTTATGTCGGAGAGTATATTGCCTATGTTTTCCTCCAGAATTTTTATGGTTTCTGGTCTTACATTTAGATCTTTAATCCATTTTGAGTTTATTTTAGTGTGTGGTGTTAGAAAGAGTTCTAGTTTCATTCTTTTCAAAGTGGTTGACCAGTTTTCCCAGCACCACTTGTTAAAGAGATTATCTTTTCTCCATTGTATATTCTTACCTCCTTTGTCAAAGATAAGGTGTTCATAGGTGCGTGGATTTATCTCTGGGCTTTCTTCTTTGTTCCATTGATCTATGTTTCTGTCTTTGTGCCAGTATCATACTGTCTTGATGACTGTTGCTATGTTGTATAGCCTGAAGTCAGACAGGTTGATTCCTCCAGTTCCATCCTTCTTTCTCAAGATTGCTTTGGCTATTTGAGGTGGTTTTTTTTTTTGTAATTCCATAAAAATTGTGAAATTATTTGTTCTAATTCTCTGAAAACTACTGTTGGTAGCTTGATAGGGATTGCATTGAATCTATAGATTGCTCTGGGTAATATACTCATTTTCACTATATTGATTTAAAATTAAAAAAACAAAAGCAAAAACAAAATCTCACAACCTCTAACTGGCCTTTTCTATCTTTCTGAGACTCAATTTAATTTAATAATTAGATGCTAGAGATGAGAGAGCCCCACACAAGCCCTTACAACCAGGGGGTACCTATTTGATATTGCTTACCTCTATTGACTGCAAACTTGTCCGGAATCCCCATTTTTCTCCCAATTTAATTCTGCTTTTGCAAAATGACAAAAACAATTTATGACTGCCAAGGAAAAAAATCTAATTAAACAAAAAACCTTGTACAGCCTATCTGCTATCAGAATGGTATTTTAATCTATGAAAGTGCTGATTAATTACGGGTAATGGTTGGAAAAACAAACCTTTCTCTCCCCGAGAGAGAAGACGGTGTCTTACGGCCAACAATCTGAGTCTGATCTCTTGAAAGCTCCTAAGGGGATGCAGAGAAAAGAGAATTTAATCTTTATTAAAGATTAAACTCACGAACTTCTTTCTTTGAGGAAAAAAAAAATGTAAGATGAACTGAAACAGTTTCTGTCTTTTGGGAATGTTCCAGTGAAATGAGTCAAGATAAGCAACTATTCTTTTGAGCACTGAGGTTCTGTTACCTGAAAAGCACTATCATCCTCACCTGGAGGGAAACAGAAGCAGATGAACCAAATGGTTAATGATGAATTTCATCGTAATTTTCATTCACAGATGTTTGGACTCAGAGGAGTGGTTGGTGAATGGGCTTCAGGTATTAGACCAAAGCGACCAAGTCTGGCCAGTCTGAGAGTCAGCTCATCTTCAGGCTCATCACACACCCCCATCTCTGTTGCATGGACCACATGATGATGCAGCTGAGGTGCCAGTGGAACCTCCCTGGTCTCATGTCTCATCGTATGCCAGTTCATGGCTTAGATAGAGCCGTGCTTATTTCCACAAGCTCCATCACCACCTCCAAATGTTTTTTGTCTACCACTTTACTGCCTTGTTTATGGCTGAATTCGTTAGGATACCTGTTCCCTGGATCACACATTCTTAGAGAGTTCATGTTCGATTAGAACTTCTTCTCTTCCAAAGAACAATTCTCTCACAAAGACGCTCACTGGGATGTTTGCTTTCCAGCTGAAGGGAGAAATCTGGGATGGGGCAATTGGTTGGTCACAACCATGGACTCTGTCTGAGATCACCTCTTCCGCCAACACCTACCACCCACCTGCAGCTCTAGTACATCTGGTCTCACAAGGACTCTGCTGACCAGTCAGTAGAACTGGTCCTTGTTCTGGAATCTTCCACATGATTCTGGAAAAATTGAAAATGGCACTCTAGCAGAGCAGTGCTACTTTCAGGAATGATGGCCCAACCTCAGACTGTGAGTCATGAAGACTCTACATGCTACGTTTTGCCTGTGTCGGGGAAACAGCACCCATGAACCAGAGGTCTCTAACATTGCCAGTGTCCAGTCGTCTCATGTCAGAGAGCATTCAATTGGGTGTTCCTTCAGTGATGAGGGAAGAGAATGAGAAAGTGAGGGTCACCCGAAGATGAGCAAATCTGACCTCTGTTTCTGGGAAGACTCCACGGGGCCCTGATCCATTACATTGTCTGATTTGGGACCTCATGCTTGCTGTTTTATTCTTAATTGTTTTATAGCCAAAAGACATCATCAGAATATATGCATTATTTTTTTTAATTTAAGGAATTGTATTGCCCTACAGTTGCTATCCAATGTTATGTTATTTTCTGCTATACAGCAATCAGCTGCATGTACACATATATCCACTCTTCTTAGGATTTCCTTCCCATATAGGTCACCACAGAGCAGTGAGTAGAGCCCCCTATGGTACCCAGGAGGTCCTCATTCGTTACCTATTTTACACGTAGTATCAACAGTGTATATATGTCAATTCTAGTCTCCCGATTCATCCTACCCCCACCACTTTCCTTCCTTGGTGTCCATATGTTTGTTCTCTATGACTACGTGTCTTATTTCTGCTTGTAGACAGGTTCATCGGTACCAGTTTTCTAGATTCTACCTATATGCATTAATATATGTTTTTTTTTAAGGTGTTCACTCACTTTGTTAACCATGCTTCAAGCTTTATTGTCCCTCATTCATGATACACTTATATTCAGATATATATACACAGGTATACATTTACTATTATATATTATCAAATTGATAGGAAAAATACATCTTTATCCTTGTTTTAATTTGCATTTCTTTCATCACAAATGAGGTTGGACACGTTCAAAATATATGTCTTGAAGAGTTGTTGAGAGGAAAAAAATTTTATAACTTGACCCAAAGGATGTTTATGTTGATATGGGGAGATTTCACATAAAGTGCATTGGTTTTTTTTTTTTTAAGGATGAGAATTTATAATGTAGATAAATGGCCTCATCTAGAGCCACATGCATTCATTACTAGTAAATGGGTCTTAGAACATTAAGAATACTAGTCCTTCCTCTGAATTACAGAATATATTTGGTTCTTTGGAAGTAAGAATGCATATGATAAACTCCATAGTAATGTGGGTTGTTTGGGGGAAGTTTTCATTCAAAATTGCTATTTACTTCTTTCTTATATAAATAAGGCAAAAGAGCCTCAGAACAGGCTGATTTGCTTTGTAACAGTGGCATCAAGATAACTTCCTGATCTCCCTACCTCTGCAGGTGTACAGCTGACATCAGAAAGTGTTCATGTTTAAGAAACAGACAGATGTTCAAGGTTTGTGTAGAAACCAAACTTATGTCGACCCAAGGGGGAAAAGGATGGGGGAGGGGAGGGTTGGGAATTTGGGATTAGCATATGCAAACTATTATGTATAAAATAGATAAACAACAAGGACCTACTGTAGTGCCCAGGGAACTATATTTAATATCCTGCAATAAACCAATAAAGGAAAATAATATGAAAAAATGTGTATATGTATAACTGAATCACTTTGCTGTATACCAGGAACTAAAAAGATATTGTAAATCAATTATACTTCAGTAAAAAAGAAAGTTTTTTTTAATAAAAAAAATGATCAGTGTAATTGTTGAGTGAGAACCTAATCAGTGCTTCTAGTGTCTTCCTTAGAACCTCTGCCAGGAGCACATGCAGACATTCTTGATTGACTGATACTATATTTTCGGTCTGAATACCAAGTCTTAATTATCTGCTTTAGGGGGAGATGGGTCATTGAGAAAGCTGGTAGGTAGTACAAAGTATTTCTCTAAACCAGAATTGAAAGAGACACGTGTACCCCAATGTTCATCGCCGCATTGTTTACAATAGCCAGGACATGGAAGCAACCTAGATGCCCATCAACTGACGAATGGATAAGAAAGCTGTGGTACATATACACAATGGAATATTACTCAGCGTTAAAAAAAAATCATTTGAAGCAGTTCTACTCAGGTGGATGGAACTGGAGCCTATTATCCAGAGTGAAGTAAGCCAGAAGCAAAAACAACAATACAGTATACTAACGCATATATATGGAATTTAGAAAGATGGTAACGAGAACCCTGCATGCGAGACAGCAAAAGGAACGCAGATGTATGGAACAGACACATGGACTCTGTGGATGAGGGCAAGGGTGGGATGATATGGGAGAATGGCATTGAAACATGTTAATTACCATATGTGAAATCAATTGCCAGCCCAGGGTTGATGCTCGGGGCTGGGGCACCAAGATGACCTAGGCGGAGGGAGGAGGGAGGGAGGAGGGAGGGGGGTTCTGAAGGGGGAACATATGTAAACCCATGGCAGTTTCATGTATGACAAAACCAACACAATAAAGTAAGGAAAATTTTAAAAAAAATTTTCGTCAAGGAAATCTTCTTTCTACCCTTCAAAATTCAGTACAGTTGTCACTTTCTCTGTGAAAAATTCCCAGATCTCGAGTCAAAGAATCTTTTTTTCACACAGCTATTCTCAAACGCAACTCTGTTTTAGCACTTTTAATGTTGCATCGACATGATTTGTATTTAGGTCGCCCTGCATCAAAGGCAAAGACAGTGTATTATTCATCTTTATGGCCAGGTGGCACTCCACTTGCCAGGTGGCTCTAGTGGTGAAGAACCCGCCTGCCAATGCAAGAGATGTGAGAGATGCAGGTTTGATCCTGGGTCAGGAAGACTCCCCTGGAAGAGGGCAGGGCAACCCACCCCAGTGTTCTTGCCTGGAGAATCCCATGGACAGAGGAGCCTGGCGGGCTATGGTCCATAGCGTCACAGAGAGTCAAGCACAGCTGAAGTTACTTAGCATGCACACATGGCTTGGCATGAGTAGAAACTCACTAGAAGTCTTAAATATTCATTGGAAGGACTGAAGCTGAAGCTGAAACTCCAATACCTTTGCCGCCTGATGCGAAGAACCGACTCCTTGGAAAAGACCCTGTTGCTGGGAAGGATTGAAGGCAGGAGGAGAAGGGGACGACAGAGGATGAGATGGTTGGATGGCATCACTGACTCAATGGACATGAGTTTGAGCAAGCTCCAGGAGTTGGTGATGGACAGGGAAGCCTGGCATGCTGCTGTCCATGGGGCCACAGAGTCAGATTTGACTTAGTGACTGAACAACAGATTTTACCCTCATCTGACCACTGTCTTTTCAGTATTCCTCAGTTACAGACTCAGTCTCTAGGAACGTGTCTACTTAGCAAGGTCCAGTAGTCAAGTTTTCATTCAAAGGACACTGTGGACTTTTCACATGAGAAATCTGTCATCACTGCTAAAAAGCATCACAACACACAGACAACAACAATGACCACAAGCCCAATAACAACAGCAGCAACAAAGATGCCAAGTGAATATCCTCCTAATGATGGATCAATAGTTGCCTCTTTATGGAAGGAGAGCAGGTTGTATTATTTATTTAAATGCTCAAGTAGTATCTCTTAAGTCTGAGTGATCCTAGGTTCCTTGGGATCCCCATCTCTGCATAAATGATTCATTGACGCTTGACTATTTCCTGTCTCACCTACACTTCGTGGACAGCCCTCCTCCTCTCAAAGTCCCACGAGGCAGGACTTGAGGTCTCTAAATGTATCTCTCCTTGGGCCCCTTGCTGATGTCCACACAAGCAGAGACCCTGAGGGCAGTCTACAGGCTACACTGCTGCAGGGCTGTTCTTGGGGGTGGTGATGAGTCTCCAGGCAAGGACCGGTCCTCTGAGGCCACCAGTGGCAAGCCCAGTGTCCGGGTAGGGCCATACTCACTGTGAGGGGCTACACCCAGTAGAGAGCCTGCTTCTCTTCTGCAGGGAGCATTCCTCCTTGGTTCCCGTGACCTTGACTGCCTGTTCCCTTATCTCTACGGGGCATGTGAAATAATTCATGGCAGGGATTAGGCCAAGCAAGGAGAGATACATTTCCTCCCCACGTCTTACCTCTGCCAATAGGACTCGTGTCCAACTCTCATCTTGACAAGACTTTGTGTGTATTTATATTTGATTGCATGGACCAGAGAGGTTTTTTTAATGAATTTTTATTGGAGTATGGTTACTTTACCATGTTGGCTTAGCTTCTACTGTACAGTTATATGTATACATATATTTCCTCTTTTTTGGATTTCCTTCTCATTTAGGTCAATACAGAGCACTGATTAGAGTTCCCTGTGCCATACAGTAGGCTCTCATTAGTTACCGATTCATATCTTATATGTAGTAAGAGTATCTATGTTAATCCCAAGCTCCCAATTCATCCCACTTTCTTTCTCCCTCCTTGGTGTCCATACGTTTGTTCTCTATGTTTGTGTCTCTATTTCTGTTCTGCAAATAAGATCATCTACACCATTTTCCTAGATTCTATGTATGTGTTTTACTATCCTGGACCTGGTAGCCTTCATTTTCATAACCCACATGGAAGCAGTATAGAGCTGGTCCAGCCTTGAGGCAGGTCTGCCCATGAAAAGACACAGAGCAGACTTGGAGATTGGTGAAGACCAGTACTCACCCAAGATGCTTCATGAGGTGGGAAGAGAGCATTACTGTTGCAATCCACCTACAGGACTTCCAGGGTACCCTACTGAGACCTCTCCCTCTCTCCCAGTGCTCTATTCTGTGCAGAAGTAGGAACTTCTCCAAAGTTTCCAGTCTCTTGTAGCAGGGAGTGGGGAGGCACACCACTCAGCATAGACTGGTTCTTTCCTGAGGCTTATGTGCTCTGATATATCAAAGGAGGGGAAAGAAATTCTTCTTTCTAAAAAAAAAAATTCTAATAAAACAATCCCTCTCTTAAAATTGTCTGGACTCAGAAACCCCTCCACCCAAGTGAAAAGTTGTTGAATTTTTTTTTTTAATTCTAAACTTCGATGACACAAAGTATGCTGTGACTACTATATATGATAGATAAACCACAAGAGACTGGTTCAAAATTGGGCAAGAAGCATGTCAAGGCTGTGTATTGACACCCTGCTTGTTTAACACATATGCAGAGTACATCATGGGAAATGCCAGGCTGGGTGACTCACAATGACCTCAGATATGCAGATGACATTACTCTTATGTCAGAGAGCAAAGAGAGACTAAAGAGCCTCTCTTAGATTGAAAGTGAAAGAGGAGAGTGGAAAAAGCTGGCTTAAAACTCATCATTCAAAAAACTAAGATCATGGCATCCCCTCCCATTACTTTATGGCAAATAGATAGGGAAACAATGGAAACAGTGAGAAACTTTATTTTCTTGGGCTCCAAAATCACTGCAGATGGTGACTGCAGCCATGAAATTAAACAATGCTTGCTCCTTGGAAGAAAAGCTATGACAAACCTAGACAGTGTATTAAAAAGTGGAGACTTAACTTTTTCAACAAAGGTCCACCTAGT
This sequence comes from Antilocapra americana, assembly GCA_007570785.1. Lineage (NCBI taxonomy): Eukaryota > Metazoa > Chordata > Mammalia > Artiodactyla > Antilocapridae > Antilocapra > Antilocapra americana. Next base: position 18,818,486 of record ML663567.1, on the reverse strand, counting down.
CAAAGCTATGGTTTTTCCAGTAGTCATATATGGATGTGAGAGTTGGACTATAAAGAAAGTTGAGCACCAAAGAACAGATGCTTTTGAACTGTGGTGTTGGAGAAGACTCTTGAGAGTCCCTTGGACAGCAAGGAGATTAAACCAATCAACTCTAAAGGAAATCAACCCTAAATATTCTTTGAAAGGACTGATGCTGAAACTGAAGCTCCAATACTTTGGCCACCTGATGGGAAGAGATGACTCATTCAAAGACTCTGATGCTGGGAAAGATTGAAGGCAGGAGAAGAAGGGGATGACAGAAGATGAGATGGTTGGATGGCATCATCGACTCAATGGACATGAGTTTGAGAAAGCTCCAGGAGTTGGTGAAGGACAGGGAAGTCTGGCATGCTGCAGTCCATGGAGTTGCAAAGAATTGGACTCAGCTGAGCAACTCAACAACAGAAAATCCACAAGGACCTACCAGAGAGCACAGGGAACTCTACTAAATGTTCGGCAATGACTTCTATGGGAAGAGAATCTGGAGTGTGTATTTATAACTGAATCACTTTGCTGTATCCATGAAACTAATAGAACATTATAAATCTACTCTACTCCAATATAAAAATTTAATAATAATTTTTAAAGGTATGGAGTGTCCCATTCCTATCTAAGATACCTAAACATGGTTCACATATAACAAATATAAGTTAACATAGGTTTACATACCAACCTTGGATAGTGTCTTGGGAATAAAACACCATGGAAGGTTCCATGGGGTGCTGTGAGTGTCATTCTCTGGTCTAAACCTCCTGTTAGAGAAAGAAGGTGGGATTTTCACAGAGTTCTTTCCTCGTGGGCACGATCTGCCACCGGGTGCTTTTCATCATCAAAGCCATGTCCAATGCAAGGATATACTGACTCTTTCAAGTCCTAAGTGGTACCAAGGTTTTCTTATTAGAGGCATCATATATGATCCAAACCAGATGACTAGAGGGCAGACACCAGTGCGGCAGGCGTGATGAGGGTTGGCAAGCACACTTGTGGCCACCCACTAAGTCCTTATTTGTAAAAAACCTGCCCTCAGCAGACTGAGTCACACATATGACTCTTACCCCCAGGTCTCCGCTGCCAATTTTGGTCCCAGTGTTACTATTTGGTGTTGTCTTCTGAACACAGTCACTGCTAGTTTATAAAACTCATATGGTTTTTAGAGAAGTTTAAGTGTTTTAAGTAACTCCCAGCTACACATTTCTCCTGCAGTGATGTGATGGAGCCACATGGGTTCTACACCCACGTGACCCTAGGACCCCCCAGGGCAGTGCAGCAGCATCAGCCAGGGCACTGGGCAGAGGTCCCGAAGGGAAGTCAGAGTCCTCTCCCCTTCCTATAGAACTGTGCTTACCTAGAATTTGAGCCAAATACTAATTCTCAGCCTGAACTCTTGTGAGAAGTTTTCTTAGACTTTCTCATCAGATCCATGCAAAGACTGGGTTTCCGTGTGATGTACACAGACTCCTGGTGCTTTCTCCCAAATGTCATAATTCAAAAATCAGAGTAATTTCCTCTACTTCTGTCCTGACTCTAAGAGTCATCACAGATGGTGCTTGTTACACCGAGAGCCCCTCACAGCCCCAGTCCAGTACCAGCAGTGGTAATGAAATCACTTTGACTACCTAAGTTCAGTTCAGTTCAGTCGCTCAGTCATGTCTGACTCTTTGCAACCCCAGGAACCTCAGCACACCAAGCCTCCCTGTACATCATCAACTCCTGGAGTCCACCCAAACCCATGTCCACTGAGTCGGTAATGCCATCCAACCATCTCATCCTCTGTCGTCCCCTTCTCCTCTTGCCCTCAATCTTTCCCAGCATCAGGGTCTTTTCAAATGAGTCAGCTCTTCGCATCAGGTGGCCAAAGTATTGGAGTTTCAGCTTCAACATCAGTCCTTCCAATGAATATTCAGGACTGACCTCCTTTAGGATGGACTGGTTGGATCTCCTTGCAGTCCAAGAGACTCTCAAGAGTCTACTCCAACACCACAGTTCAAAAGCATCAATTCTTGGGCGCTCAGCTTTCATTATATTCCAATTCTCACATCCATACATGACCACTGGAAAAACCATAGCCTTGACTAGACAGACCTTTATTGGCAAAGTAATGTCTCTGCTTTTCAATATGCTCTCTAGGTTGGTTATAACTTTCCTTTCAGGAGTATGTGTCTATTAATTTCATGGCTGCAGTCACTATCTGCAGTGATTTTGGAGCCCCCAGAAATAAAGTCTGACACTGTTTCCACTGTTCCACTGTTTCCCCATCTATTTGCCATGAAGTGATGGAACCGGATGCCATGATCTTCATTTTCTGAATGTTGAGCTTTAAGCCAACTTTTTCACTCTCCTCTATCACTTTCTTTTTTTTTATTTTTAAAATTTATTTATCTGTTAATTATTTTATTTTATTCTATTTAAAATTTTTATTGTAATAAATTTGTTAAAGACTCTTTACAATATTGTGTTGGTTTTGCCATACATTGACACGAATCCACCATGGGTGTACATGTGTTCCCCTTCCAGAACCACCCTCCCATCTCCCTCCCGATTCCATCCCTCTGGGTCATCCTGGTACATCAGCCCTGAGCACCCTGTATCATGTGTCAAAACTGGGCTGGCCAGTCCTTTCACATATGATAATTTGCATGCTTCAATGCCATTCTCCCATATCATCCCACCCTCTTCCTCTCCCATAGAGTCCAAAAGACTGTTCTATACGTCTGCGTTTCTTTTGCTGTCTTGCATACAGGGTTACTGTTACCATTTTTCTAAATTCCATATATATGCGTTAGTATACTGTATTGGTATTTTTCTTTCTGGCTTACTTCACTATGTATAATAGGCTCCAGTTTCATCCACCTCATTAGAATTAATTTGAATATAGTCTTTTTAGTGGCTGAGTAATATTCCATTGTGTATATGTACCACAGCTTTCTTATCCATTCGTCTGTTGATGGACATCTAGGTTGCTTTCATGCCCTGGCTTTTATAAACAGTGCTGCGATGAACATTGGGGTACACGTGTCTCTTTCAATTCTTGTTTTCCTCGGTGTGTATGCCCAGCAGTGAGACTGCTGGGTCCTATGGCAGTTCCATTTCCAGGTTTTTAAGGAATCTGCACACTGTTCTCCATAGTGGCTGTACTAGTTTGCATTCCCACCAACAGTGTAAGAGGGTTCCCTTTTCTCCACATCCTCTCTAGCATTTATTTCTTGTAGACTTTTGGATGGCAGCCATTCTGACTGGTGTGAAATGGTACCTCATTGTGGTTTTGATTTGCATTTGTCTGATAATGAGTGATGTTGAGCATCTTTTCATGTGTTTGTTAGCCATTTGTATGTCTTCTTTGGAGAAATGTCTGTTTAGTTCTTTGGCCCACATTCTGACTGGGTGGTTTATTTTTCTGGAATTGAGCTGCAGGAGAAGGAGGAAAAATATACAAGCAACTCCTCTTTCACTCTCATCAAGAGGCTTTTTAGTTCCTCTTCACTTTCTGCCCTAAGGGTGGTATCATCTGCATATCTGAGGTTATTATATTTCTCCCAGCAATCTTGATTCTAGCTTGTGCTTCCTCCAGCCCAATATTTCTCATGATGTACTCTGCATATAAATTTAATAAGCAGGGAAACAACATACAGCTTTGACATACTCCTTTTCCTTTTTGGAAACAGTCTGTTGTTCCATGTCCAGTTCTAACTGTTGCTTCATGATCTGCATACAGGTTTCTCAAGAGACAGGGCAGGTGGTCTGGTATTCCCATCTGTTTAAGAATTTTTCAGTTTATTGTGACCCACTCAGTCAAAGGCTTTGGCATAGTCAATAAAGCAGAAATAGATGTTTTTCTGGAACTCTCTTGCTTTTTCGATGATCCAGTGAATGTTGGCCATTTGATCTCTGACTCCTCTGCCTTTTCTAAACCCAGCTTGAACATCTGGAAGTTCACAGTACACATATTGCTGAAGCCTGGCTTGGAGAATTTTAAGCATTACTTTACTAGCGTGTGAGATGAGTGCAATTGTGCGGTAGTTTGAGCATTCTTTGGCATTGCCTTTCTTTGTGATTGGAATGAAAACTGACCTTTTCTAGTCCTGTGGCTACTGGTGAGTTTTCCAAATGTGCTGGCATATTGAGTGTAGCACTTTCACAGCATCATCTTTCAGGATTTGAAATAGCTCAACTGGAATTCCGTCACCTCCACTAGCTTTGCTCGTAGTGATGCTTTCTAAGGCCCACTTGACTTCACATTCCAGGATGTCTGGCTCTAGGTGGGTGATCACACCATCATGCTTATCTGGGTCATGAAGATCTTTTTTGTACAGTTCTTCTGTGTATTCTTGCCACCTCTTCTTAATCTCTTCTGCTTCTGTTAGGTCCATACCATTTCTGTCCTTTATTGAGCCCATCTTTGCATGAAATGTTCCCTTGGTATCTCTAATTTTCCTGAAGAGATCTCTAATCTTTCCCATTCTATTTTTTCCCTCTATTTCTTTGCATTGATCACTGAGAAAGGCTTTCTTATCTCTCCTTGTTATTCTTTGGAAATCTGCATGCGAATGGGTATATCTTTCCTTTTCTCCTTTGCTTTTCACTTCTCTTCTTTTCACAGCCATTTGTAAGGCCTCCTCAGACAGCCATTTTGCTTTTTTGCATTTCTTTTTCTTGTGGATGACCTTGATTCCTGTCTTCCTGTACAATGTCACAAACCTCCGTCCATAGTTCATCAGGCACTCTGTCTATCAGATCTAGTCCCTTAAATCTATTTCTCACTTCCACTGTATAGTCATAAGTGATTTGATTTAGATTATACCTGAATGGTCTAGTGGTTTTCCCTACTTTCTTCAATTTAAGTCTGAATTTTGCAGTAATGAATTCATCATCTGAGCCACAGTCAGCTCCCAGTCTTGTTTTTGCTGACTGTATAAAGCATCTCCATCTATGGCTGTAAAGAATACAATCAATCTGATTTCAGTGTTGGCCATCTGGTGATGTCCATGTGTAGAGTCTTCTCTTATGTTGTTGGAAGAAGGTGTTTGCTATGACCAGTGCATTCTCTTGGCAAAACTCTGTTAGCCTTTGCCCTGCTTCATTCTGTACTCCAAGGCCAAATTTGCCTGTTACTCCAGGTGTTTCTTGACTTCCTACTTCTGCATTCCAGTCTTCTATAATGAAAAGGACATCCTTTTTGGATGTTAGTTCTAGAAGGTCTTTTAGGTCTTCATAGAACTGTTCAACTTCAGCTTCTTTGGTGTTACTGGTCGAGGCATAGGCTTGGATTACCATGATATTGAATGGTTTGCCTTGGAAACAAACAGAGATCATTCTGTCATTTTTCAGATTGCTTCCAAGTACTGCATTTCGGACTCTTTTGTTGACTATGATGGGTACTCCATTTCTTCTAAGGGATTCCTGCCCACAGTAGTAGATAAAATGGTCATCTGAGTTAAATTCACCCATTCCAGTCCATCTCAGTTCACTGATTCCTAGAATGTTGATGTTCACTCTTGCCATCTCCTGTTTGACCACTTCCAATTTGCCTTGATTCATGGTCCTAACATCCCAGGTTCCCATGCAAAATTGCTCTTTATGGCATCGGACCTTTCTTCTATCACCAGTCCCATCCACACCTGGGTGTTGTTTTTGGTTTGCCTCTATCCCTTCATTCTTTCTGGAGTTATTTCTCCACTGATCTCCAGGAGCATATTGGGCACCTACTGACCTGGGGAGTTCATCTTTTCTTGTCCTACCTTTTTGCCTTTTCATACTGTTCATTGGGTTCTCAAGGCAAGGATACTGAAGTGGGTTTACCATTCCCTTCTCCAGTGGACCACATTCTGTCAGACCTCTCCACCATGACCCATCTGTCTTGGGTGGCCCCACACGGCAGGGCTTAGTTTCACTGAGTTAGACAGGCTGTGGTCCATGTGATCAGATTGGCTAGTTTTCTATTTTTATGGTTTCAGTCTATCTGCCCTCCAATGTCCTCTCCCAGTACCTGCCATCTTACTTGGGTTTCTCTTTCCTTGAATGTGGGGTATCTCTTCACGGCTGCTCCAGCAATGCGAAGCTGCTTCTCCTTACCTTGGAGGTGGGGTAGCTCCTCTTAACCACGCCTCCACCACCCCGGGCTTCTGTGCCACCAAGCTGTAGCCACTGCGCTTCTGTGCCTGGGATATAAATCAAGGTGTGCTTGGGTATGTTGGTTCCCATTCCCAGTTGGCAGTCCACCAAACACACAAACCACAAAACCACCACCCTTTGCTCCTCCTTGAATAGCACAGCATCCAGAAGACACAAAACCCAGCACCATGGCAGTGTTGCAAAACCATGCAGGTCTTTTCTGAAAGTTTACAGGGGATGTGTAGGGGATGTGTAGGGATGTGAGGGTGAAGTTGGTGTTCACCTCCTATAGCACATGGAGAGGTGTATGGAAAACCCAATCTGAGCATCTCTCTTCCCCCAAACATCACTTATCACAAGTGTATTAGTGTTAGTCGATCATTTGTGTCACTCTTTGTGACCCTTTGGACTGTAGTTGGCCAGGCTCCTTTGCCCATGGAATTCTCCAGGCAAGAGTGCTGGAGTGGGTTGCCATGCCCTTCTCCAGGGGATCTTACTGACCCAGGGATTGAACCCAGGTCTCCTGTGTTGCACGAAGATTCTTTACCATCTGAGCCGCTAGGGAAGCTCTCTCATCACAAGTTCGGTTCAGTTCAGTTGCTGAGTCATGTCCGACTCTTTGCCCACTCACCACAAGGACTGTCCCCACTTCAGCTGCCTCCTGCCCCAGACACCCCCAAATCACACCATTGTTTCTCACTGCCCTCTTACTTTTAGCCAAGCTCCATCAGCCCTCCACACCCTTCAAGCTGTCATTGTTATTATTATTATTTGCCCCAGGAATCTGTCTTGACAACCTTTCTCTTACAGATCATTGCATCTTTCTTAATTTTCTCTAGATTTGTATCTCCGCTTCTAACATCTTCAGGGAAAATAAGAGCTACTGAGTGGGTGAACAGGGAAACTGTGGGTTCTCATTTGAAAGACTGGTCAGGGAGGGGGATGAAGCCCCAGGCAGTCAGCTTTTCTTTCCCTGTCACACTGAGTTAAGCTGTACTTTGAAGGCCCAGCAAAGGGTTTGTAAAGATGCTAGCAAGTGTTTCGTTCCTGGGCTGCTCAGTCTCTCTGGCTCTGTTTAGCTGATGTACCATCTTTCTACCACTAATGAGAGCAAACTATCCAAACACCGGTACTCAAGAGCATCAAACTTCCTTCCTGCCAAACACAATTCCTGCCGAGGGAGGATGTAATTAAGTGTTTTGGTTGAGAGACGGATTCTCAAGATTCCTTCCTTTCTGTTTTCCACAGGGATGTAAACAGGAGTGGAAGCATCCGTGTTCCTGGAGAAGCAGAATTGATAATGTCACATGGGAGCTGAGAACAATGTTTACCATCACGGGGGCAGAGTCAGGGGAAGAAATTGTAAGAATGTGGAGAGTTGCATATTTCAGTTGGAGTGCAGCACAGAGACTAGAGGGATCCCTTTAATAAGGGCCCACTGGGATTCGTTTGGGATGTCTTCGCTGAAGTGTGTCTTGATCAGTATTTCAAAGAAAGTCAGGTCATGTTTTTAAAGAAAGAGGCAGGTAGAAAGCAAGTTTCCAGGATAGATGCACCCTTGTTCCCCCTAGTAATACTCTGTAACAACTCCTCACCTCACAGAATGACTGACAAACAGCAGATGCAGGGGGATGATCATTAAGAGAAATGATGCAAAGCTGAGGTTACATGTGGCTTTTGGAGCATTCAGGCCTATTCCTGGAGCTGACAGGGTCACAGAAGGATAAGAAAGACAAGCCAGTATGGGGACAAATGAAGAAATGTGGGAAAAGGGACTTCCGGTAACCATTACTGGGTCCACTCCAGTGTCAGGGAGCTTCTAAATTAAACACAGTATAGAGTTAGTTGCTCAGTCATGTCCTACTCTTTGCAAACCCATGGGCTGTAGCCTGCCAGGCTTCCGTGTCCATGGAATTCTCCAGGTGAGAATACTGGAGTGGGTAGCCATTTCCTTCTCCAAGGGGTCTTCCCAACCTAGGCACTGGACTTGTGTCTCCTGCATTGCAAACAGACTCTTTACCATGTAAGCCACCAGGGAAGAACAATGGGACCAGTTTATTTCACTTCAGAAGGCTACGGACACTTACCTGTCTAGTATGCAACCACCAAATTCCTAATTTTCTAGGTTCTGAGGCAAATACTTTTTAAATGAATATGGTTTAAGACATGCATAACAGAGATAGAAATGAGTGAAAGATTGTTGGAGGGTTGGGGGGATTGAGTGGGAACAGAGCATGGAGGGAATCGAGTAAGAAAGACCATACGGTTGGCTCATGTAGAAACTCAAAATTACAAGCTACTTGTACATTTCCTCCTGGCTGCTACTAGAATTTTTAGTGTGAGTTCCTTATCAACACAGCTACTCCTTTATAAAGAGCATGAGAAGAGAGTGTTGGTTTAGATCATTTTTGTCTGTCTTTGTTTCCATTGCTGTAGTCTAACATCTAGAATATTTCAAGTATTGGTAAAGTGGTGTTGGAGAAGACTCTTGAGAGTCCCTTGGACTGCAAGGAGATCAAACCAGTCCATCCTAAAGGAAATCAGTCCTGAATAGATATTGGAAGGACTGATGCTGAGGCTGAAACTCCAATACTGTGGCCACCTGATGGGAAGAGATGACTCATTTGAAAAGACCCTGATGCTGGGAAAGATTGAAGGCAGGAGGAGAAGGGAATGACAGAGGAGATGGTTGGATGGCATCACCAACTCGATGGACATGAGTTTGAGCAAGCTCCAGGAGTTGGTGCTGGACAGGGAAGCCTGATGTGCTACAGTCCATGGGGTCACAAAGAGTCGGACACTACTGAACAATTGAACTGAACTGAACTGAAAGGGATTGCTAATATCACATTTCAGAGCATATAATAATTTTAAATGCAAGTATAAAGGATCATAAGGTTGCCTATGGGTAAGGAAGAAGAAAAGTCATCTGGGCATTTAAATAGAATCTGTGTGGGACTTCCCTCATGGTCCAGTGGCTAAAACTCCTTGTTCCCAATACAGGAGGGAGAGAACTAGATACCGCATGCTGCCGCTAAGACCTGACACAGCCAAATAAATAAACAAAATATTTTAAAAAGGTAGAATCTGTGTGTGTATGTGTAATTTATAAATTCACACACAAGTCAGCTGATGTGTGGCCAATTTTCAAATAAAAATGTCATTATTATAGTTAAAATCATCAGTTATTGATTTTCCTTTTCCTTCTACTTTCTTATCAACTTAGTGTTTAATGGGATAAAATTCTTTCCCCTCAGTGTGATATTTCTTCTCATCCTCTCATCCTTTACACCAAATAGAGAAAAAAAAATCTACATCTATACCTATATTGTCTATCCTTTCTGCAATGCCGCACGATAAAACTTTTCTTTTCCAAAGATGAGAATGCTATCTTGTCTTCTAACATTTCTTAAAAATTATTCAAAAACAATGGCCTTGCCCTATCCCAACTCCTGTAAACAAATTTAGTTATTTATTGTGCATTCTCAAGAGCATACCAGAAAAGTACAAAGAAGGCAAAACAGGGAGCTGAGAGCTGGTGGCTGCAGATTAAAGCTGGAGGGTCTGAATGTCAGGGTGGCAATGAATGGAGACCTACCAGATGAATAAGGGAAGACTGTTATTCAGACCTGGCTGGGGCAAGGGAGTCAGCCACAGTCATTTATGTTTTGGTAGAGACTTAAATGATCAGAGGCTCTAAGCCTCGGGAAAGCTGGGGAGTAGGTTAACTAGAGCATCCAACGTGATTGGTTAGAGGAACGTATCGGGCTTTCTCTGGTTGCCTCTAAGTTGGAAGCAGGGACAATAACTAGGAAGAGCTGCTATTAATCAAGTCCTGGCCATTGGGGCCAGTTATTACAAAAGTTATTGTTTAGCTTCATGGACTGTGACTAGAGATGGCATCTGACTTCCTGCAAGTTGTCCTGGTAGCCGACTGACTTCCTAGTTGGTTATTATAGATTTCTACAGAGTTTGGTATCCTGGGAAGGTTGTTTCAGGCTGTGGGCCAGAGTTTTATTTTTTATGTGTTGTCTGGCTGTGGTCCATTTATCCATTCAGGCTCTCAGCAGCGTTGCACAAAGCTGGAGGTAGAACTTGGCTCTAAAGCCAGCAGCAGGGAAAACTGAAATTTCTGAAGGCGCAGAAGCTCAGACTGGATTATATCATTTCATGCGTCAAGCACCAAAGCAGCCATGAGGTTTGAGTATGAGGATCAAGTCCTCCCACTAAGCCCCCGTCCCAGGCAATTGCTGGTGATGTTGGGTCTAGGGGCTATGCTTTCTGATACCCACTCCCACACTGTGGCCAGGTGGCTTCTGAGACCCTGAGGTGCTCAGCATGGTGGAGGGAACCCTTCCTCCCTTGAGTGGTAATGACTCTGCGATTTATTCATAAAGAGGGCACTCTATACTCGTCACGCCAGGTAGAGGCATCTGAAAGTATCCGCAGACTATAAGCGTGTAAAATGTGGCACCTCATCTCCCTTTGCATCTGAATAAGTTGGCCTGATAGTCCAAATTCTTGAAACCAAGAAAGCAAGCAGGGGAAGCTGTTTTTCCAGGGATGTGTTTGACATTGAAAGACTGCATTATTGAATAAGAAAATGCCACAAGAAAAAGGTGGGAATTTTAGGAATATTGAAGAGAATGCTCCTAGTCTCATTGTTTCTGTCTTCTTTCTCTTTTAAGTATTAACCTTTTTTTTAAGCCTTGTATTTTAAACTTTGGTCTACTATGCATGTACTCAGTCGCTCAGTCATGTCTGACTCTTTTTGACCCTATGGACTGTAGCCCACCAGGCTCCTCTCTCCATGAGATTTTCCCGGCAAGAATACTGGATTGGGTTGCCATTTCCCACTGTAGGGGATCATTCCGACCCACAACTCCTACATCTCCTATATTGGTAGGCTGGTTCTTTACCATTGAGCCACCTGGGAAGCCCCTACTCTGCATAAATTGTTCATAAAAGGTTACCAAATGATATAATATTATCTCATCCCTGTGAAGTAGTTGGATCTACAGGAACAGGGTTTGTTGATAGGTTCAGGTGAACAGAATTTGTGCACAGTGAAACTCCCACATGAAGAAGTGGTCATCAGGTATGTTTGGATGGGGTAGATGAGAGGGAGGGAAAGCTGGACCATCATGGTACCATGAGTGGGATGAACAAGTAAAGGTTATGGGTGTGGGGGTGGGAGATAAGGACCACCTAGGACATGCCAGATTGGAGGTGCCTGACAGACATCTAAGTGAGGCTTGGGAGAGAGGTCTGGGCAGGAAATACATACTCGGCAGTCAGCACAGAAACAGTCATTGACATCCCAGAGTGAATCCTTCCGTCCAGGTGCAATGAAGGCTAGCATTGAAACAAGAGCTTAAAGCTTGGAACTGTGCACTGAGAAACATGCTTGTAACGATCAAGCAAAGGGACCTGCCAAGAATACAGAGAAGCATCCAGAAGAGCAGAAGGAGCCAGGAATCGGAAACCAGGAGGAGTGTGTACAGATTATGAAGAAAAAGACTTGATACATATATAATTCATTCACTGTGCTGTACACTTGAAATTAACACAACATTGTAAATTAACTATACTTCAACTTAAGAAAAGTATTATTTTTTCTTTATTTTGGGTTATCATAGAGATGAGAAAGCTGACTAGGAAATACAGGATCTTTATGTAGTTAATTTGGAGTGACCCCAGCCTTAGAATTTCCTTTTCAAAAACAAAGCTCTCTAGTTCCTTCCTTATCAAGGATCTGAGTTTAATCTCCCTTTCTTGCAAATAATAGTCATGTGTGCTTTTATTTGTTTAGGGGTAGCCTTTCTGCCAAGATACCTGTGGCTTAAAGGAGCTGACTTCTCTTGTGATGGTTCATGATGCTTCTCTTATCTTGAGTACCTACCTAGACATGAGGGTGATCTATCCTTCCTGCTGCACAACCTAGCACCTCTCTCCTTGCAAGAATTCTCAAGAGCTCATAACCCCAGTGATTGTGCATACAATCTGTAACCCACACACTGGACCCCAGCTACCTCCTCCATCTTTAGGAGCCATCACTACTGTCATAATTCCCTTCCCTGTACACCTGTGGTCTGCTCCTTGTCTTGGGTATAGTAACCCCAATGAACTGTTAATGCATCTAGAGAATTCCATTGTTTCATAGTCCAAAATGCCCATCACTTCACCTTGATCCCTTTCTAAAGACACTCAATATTCCTACAGCCTCATAGAGTACTTTGCTGGCTTTTTTTCTGAGATCACGTTGCTGAGGTCTGTTTGCTCTGATTCTTTGTGATACAGGAATCATTTAAATGGGACAGATCTTGTCCATGAGGCCACACTTCTCTTATTGTAAAGACTCTCTGAAGAGCTCCCTTCCCTTGTATTATTGATTGGATTGAGATTAATAATTATCACCTCCTTTCACCTTGTTGAAAAACCTGCTACATCCCAAAGCAGAGAAGATCACCACATCACCTGAAGACATAACCCAGCTCCCTTCAGTACTGCTTGTCCTGTTGGCTACTGACCAGGAGTCAGTGACTTTGACCCACTGTAGCTTTTCCTCCACTGCCTTCATCTGGGACCTTCTCCTTAGAAAGAGGGCCATTCTTACATCAAACAGTGTACTCCAGTCTTCAGTGACTGCCAGGGATACCACCTTCATTGATCACCAAATTTGTCCTTCTCTAGTGAGAGAAGCATTTTGGGCAAAGTTGACTCAAAGGAAGCAACAGTTAAAACCACTACCACCAAAACAACAGTCAACAAGGATCAAAGGCTGGTGTTTGCTGATGTAGCTGCTCCAGTCATTAAACAAACATGTGAAGAGCCCGCTTTGACTTTGGGCAACAGGGGTAGGATGATGAATGAGATGTGGTCTGTCCCTCAAGATGCGTCCAAACTAGAGGGAGAGGTGCCAACCTGAAGCTCTCTGTACTGTTGGGCAAGTACCAGAGTAGCTCAGTCATCCTTTGCTTTATGTACCAGTGCCCCACGATGTCGGACTAGAGGCACTGAGCTGGACCATAAAATGAAGGGAAGTTTGGGACAAAGAGAAGGATCTGAGGAAGACCATGGTTGCTCAGGGCATTGGGATGCACAAGAGGGAAGGGTCAGGGGTGAGTTAGGCAAGCTACATGGTGGTTACCTGTTTTAGTTGCTTAGGCTTCCTGCTAAGGAATTGTATATTTCCTGTGAACAAATGAATACCACTTAAACATTTTTAAAGCAGAAAGTGATAAAAATTAGCCTTGTGTTGCTCATGTTGTGGTTGGTTTATGTTTTTTCTGGTGTTGTTTATATACTTTGGGGCTGCCTGCCTTATATCTTAAATCACTAGGCAGCAGCGCTGGATGCTTGTGATGATTTATGCAGGGCTTGGTACACCATCAAGCACTGAGGGGTACTTTATTAATATCCTTTGATGATTATTTCTGGAACTAGATAATCTCAAAGGTTCCTCTTAATTCTGAAATCCTATCAGTCTAAGAGGTTAACTGTTCACCATTGTATTAGTCAGAAGAACAGAACCAAGAGGAGATTGGAAAGATAGATAGGTAGATGAATAGATAAGGTATTTATTTATCTATTTTCAAATTTCTATTTATTTGGCTGTGCTGGGTCTTATTTGCAGCATGTGGGATCTTTGATCTTTGTTGTGGCATGCGGGATCTTTAGTTGAGGTGTGGGAACACTTACTTGTGGCATGTGGGATCTGGTTTCCTGACCAGGGATCCAACCCAGGCCCCCTGCATTGGGCGAGCAGAGTCTTAGCCACTGGACCAGCAGGGAAGTCCCAAGAGATTTATTTTAAGGAATTGGGTCATACAATTATGGAGGTTGAAAAGTCTAAAATTTGCAAAGTAGGCGAGCAGGCTGGAGACCCAAAGAAGAGATGATGCAGTTCAAGTCTGAGGCTCTCTGCTGGCAGAATTCCTCTTGCTCAGGGAAGTCAATCTTATTCTATGCAAACCTTCAACCAATTGGATAACGCCCACCCACATTATGGAGGGCACTTTGCTTTACTTGGCCCACCAATCTTAATGTTACTTGCATCCCAAAACATCCTCCCAGAATAACATCTGACCATTATCTGGGCACCATGGCCCAGTCAAATTGACACATAAAACAACTAACACAGCTACCTAAATGCAAAAAACAGCCATATTATATTGATTTCATTTTATGTAAAAAAATAAAATAAATATAGTTTGAGATTGAATTGGAGACATTGGTTATGTATTGCTTGCATCTAGTTAATGTTTTAGATGAGTGAAATAAATAGTTATGGGTATTTTTTTTTCCTTTGGCTACACCATATGGTATATGGGATCTTACTTTCCTAACCAAGGATCAGACCAATGTCCTCTGCATTGGAAGCACATAGTCTTAACCACTGGACCACCAAGGAAATCCTAGTTGTGCATATTTTTTATGAGATTGAATTTCCTGATATAATGAAACCATGCCTTTTTCCCATGTCGATGTATTCCACCATGCTACACTTAGAGAGTCCAACATACAGGAATGATGATAACATAGTGTCCTTGCCATTTTGGAAACCGTTCAAAAAACAATTAATACCAATTGTGAATACAGAAAACTTTTGCTTTAAAATGGCACCAGACTGGTGAGCCCTGTACAACCTCTTTTGTAAACACAGTAAAATGCTTGGAAAACCAGAAAGAAAGCACTTTCATTAACTGTGAAACTTAGTATTTATACTCAAGCTACTGCCATTGATTTTGCTGTAGCCAGAGCGAGTACTAACAAACAAATTTATAGCCTTTGTGTCTTCATTCTTTAAAAGACAAAGAAAGAATGATAATGACAGAATGAGTGAATTACCCATCCTATCCAAAATAGTAGGGAAAGGATCATAAACATGGGGATAGTAGGGGAAAAACTTGTCAATAAACATAAGAGGAGAAATCAATTCATTTGCAAACAAAAGCAATGAAATTCCAAACTAAATTCAGGACACATAACCACAGTGTGGCAATTTTTTTCACATTTGATCATAAATTTACCATATGATCCAGCAATTTTTAGGTATCCAATCAAGAGAAAGGAAAACATACACCCATACAAAGATTTATAGACAAATGCTTTTAGCACTTTCTTCAAAGACGGTGATGTAGACAGACTGCAAGCAGAACTGCCACCTGAGTGGAGGCTAGAATTGTGGCTGTACCCTTCCATTACCTTTCTGTCTGTATTCCTTCAGTAGAGTTCCCAGCTCCACCCACACTCCAAGGAAGAAGATAATACAAGAGTGTGAGCATGGAAGGCAGGGTCCCTAGGGGTCACTGTAGAATCTATCACCTTACCTATCTCCTTAACGAAGTATCCCCTTTTTATCACTTTACCCCATCTCTTCTCATTCCTATCTCTTTCTGTCCCCTCATCTCTTTTACCTCCAGAGGACATACCAGTTACCACCTGGCATTCTTGTACATATTTGTGTGTGTGTTCTTTCTCTCCCATGCTGGAATGTAAGCTCCATATACCATGACCTTTCTAGTTGACTGTTGTATTCCCAACTCTTCTAAAACTGCCTGATAAGCCATAGGTACTTAATAATTGTGCATGAATGAATGCAAATAAAGGCAAGTATTTTCAGAAGAAGCATAGCATCATGGAAACTCCATTCAGTGAAGATTAACTTGGCTACATGGGCAGGAAAGAGGAGAGACTGAAGATGAGGGTCAGGTGGCCATGGCTGCATCCAAGTGTTGGGTCTGAAGTGAGTGGGAGCCCATGAAAAAAGCAAAGGCATAACAGAGGAAGCTGACCTTTGTGGATCAGGGGATGAAAAGAAGGGGCTAGATGCCCCAGGAGGTGGAAGAAAAGGTCTGATGCTCTGAGAAGACCTCAGAACCTTCCCTCTCCACGCTTCACACCAGCTCCCTCCTCTTCCTCATTTCCTGAAGTCCAGCACCTAGATGGGCTGTCAGCCAGTCTGTTGCTATGAGAAAGAAGGAAACTGATCACCATGGTGAGGGCCCTCATGCCTCACTGGAGTGGTCCTGCCCACACCCGTCCCTCTGAAGACAGTGTGGGTCTGTGATGGGGAGGGAATTGCTTCCTTTTACAGGTGACAGCGTGTCAAGCCAACAAACCTCTAAGTAAACCTTGGTTGATGCCTGCAACAATCTAGAGCATGTCATGGCTCAGTGAAGGCATCAGCCCAGCTACAGTGAGGACGTCCCAGGCCAGCGGTCGGTGTGCAGTCAGCTGTGAATGTTTGCCACCTGTGCAGGAGCAGGCCAGAAGCACCATAAATTATTAGCAAAGCTTGATTTTGTACAAATGGATAATGATTTAAATTCATGATGGTGCTGAGCACTCAGCAACCTGAAAGCTGTTCGGGGCCACCTCCTAATTGTGAACCCCCATCATACCCTAGAGAAGGGGGTAAACATGCCCGGAGTCCTGAGAAAATGCTTGGGGCCAACCAAGAAGACAACTCCTGGGTCCCAAGGACCCAGACTGTGATCTAGGTCCTGGTTCTGGGTAGACATTCCCTCTGGTCATCTCTCTACCCATGACTGGAGGGTGGAGGCAACAAGGGTCCAGGGAATGGAAGATAAGAGCAGGTCTGCTTTGAGGAGGACGCTGGGTAGCCTGGTAGCCATTCTGCATGTGTTTCTTTCTAAATTTCTTCTCACATTTCTAGAAAATTCTGCTTTATGTATTTTTTTTCCTCCCTTTTATTGTTTTTGTCATACAATGCCATGATATCACCATGGGTTTACATATGCTCCCCCTCCAGAAACCCCCCCCCCCCCCCCCCCCCCCCCCCCCCCCCCCCCCCCCCCCCCCCGGGAAATCTCGATGCACCAGCCCCGAGAATCAATCCTGGGCTGGCGATTGATTAGACATATGATAATTAACATGTTTCAATGCCATTCTCCCATATCATCCCACCCTTGCCCTCATTCACAGAGTCCACGAGTCTATTCTATACATCTGCGTTCCTTTTGCTGTCTCGCCCTGAACGCGCCCGATCTCGTCTGCTTTATGTATTTTAAGCTATTTTTTTTTCTTTTCCCCAAGGAGTGTCTGAGAAATTGGTATTAAGAACAAGGGGTCAACAAAGCCAAAGAACCAGTGAATTACAGATATGACTGTGAGTGTCCACTAACAGTCACAGGCGAACTCCATTCCAGAATATTATGCTGGAATCAGGGGAAAGGAATTTTTCTTACTTTTTAATAGTTTTACTTATCTTTTATTTATTTGTTGTTGGCTGTGCTGGGTCTTTATTGCTTTTCTCTGGTGGCGGCGAGCAGGGGGCTACTCTCTAGTTGTGGTACGTGATCTCATTGCAGTGGCTTCTCTTGTTGTGGATCAGGGGCTCTAGGGAAGCTACGGTTTTAATGCTTAAATATCACTATATTATGTCATACTTTTAATCAAAATGATAAAGTTACCAGATTCCTAAAAATGAAAAACAGTGAGTAAACTGATCTGATTTTGAAATCCCTTGTGCAAATGTAAAATGCTGTAGCTAATGATCTCAGGCCCCATGTTGGAGATTAAGTCTATCCCATAAATCTAGATGATGAAGATGCAAAATTATTTTGCACTTGATGATATTAATATTGTCACTAATAATCTGAAATATGTAACTCTTCTGTAAAGTTAGAAGGCCAGCCCTCTCTTCGTTACCCACACACATGTTGTTTTCACATGTGCCAGCACTAACCGGATGGCAGCACCTTCCTTTTCCCTACTGGAATGGTGTCAGAATAAACAGCTAAAACATAGGTTTAAGTAAGATTCAGAGACACAGAGTATAATAGGAAAATATCCAGGTTTCAACAGAAAACCTCTCATCATACCAAGAGCCCGTAAGATCTTAAATTGAATGAGAAAAGACTCCAATTAGAAGACAGTGATTTGTAGAGTGGATTTAGAAAACATAACTCAATTATATGCCATCTGTAAGAAACTCACTTCAAATATATCAGTACAGGCAGGTTGAAAGTAAAAGCATAGGAAAAGATATGTCACACAAAGATGAACTAAGACAAAGCAGGAGTAGCTACATTAATACAAATAAAGTCATCTTCAAAGCAAAGAAAATTACCAGAGACAGACATACAATATATAATGATCAAAGGTCAATCCGCCATGAAAACATAACAATCCTAAATGTGCATGGGCCAAACCACCAGACTGCAAAACAAGGGAAAGGAAAATTGGCAAAAATTGCAGGGAGAAATAGACAAATTCGTAATTAAACTTGTAGATTTCAATACCCTTCTATCAAAAATAGTCACAACAGCTAGAAGAAAGTCAGTAAGGTTAGAGAAAGACTTACCAGTATACTCAACCAAGGCAATCTGATTGATGTTTATAAAATACTTGCCTTACAGCTGAATTCACATTCTTTTGAAGCACCCTACATGTAGCATGAAAAGATAGGCTACAGACTAGAAGAAAATATTTGCAAACTGTATGTCCAACAGAGGACTATACCTAAAATATATAAAGAACTCACAAAAGTCAAATAATCAAAAAACAACACTCCAGTCAGAAAATGGGCAAAAGTCTCAAGAGTATTTCACTGAGGAGATGGCAAATAAGCACATGAAAAGATGCTCAACATCATTAGTCACTAATGTCATAAAACCACCCTTGAATCATGTCTTCATATCTTAAGGGATGTTTTGCATCCTACGGTTTATAGTCATTAGAAATTTAAATGGTGTACAAATGGTGTATGCATTTTATAAATAGATGCAAAATCCCAAAGCTGGACAACTTTCTTCTGACATTAGTACCATGGATGTGAAAATAAATCCAGCTGTTCCTCACAGATATTAAGTGGTTCCTTGGGATATGAATTTTAAAAGTCTTGCTTTTCAATCTTCTATCATATTATGGTCATTCATGAAGATCATCAAAGGCAATATTTTCATTTACCTTGCTCATTGAACATTTCAGTACCTGCACTTGACCTTGGACTGACCCAAATCAAATGATTTAACTTATTTCTTTTCTTCCCAGTTCAAATCCCTGTTAAAATTCCTTGTACTTAAATAAGCCCATAATGATGAGAAATTGTATTTTGAATTCAAACACTGGATAAAAATGATCTTACCTACCAATCAAGATTTCTCTTTCTCAATCTTCCAAATCTCTAGTAACAACTGTAGTTTTCTTTAGTCTGTGTCATTATTGTACTTCCTGGTGTGTGTTCACTAAACACATCATTTTTTTTCCTTTTTTGATCATGCTGAGTGGCATGTGGGATCTTAGCTCCCCAACCAGGGATCAAACTCGTGTCTCCTATATTGGGAACTCAGAGTCTTAAGCACTTGACCACCAGGAAAGTCCCAGTTTATATTCATTAAAAATGTCCTCATAGAGTCATAAATTAGTGAATCTCAGGAAGGAAAGACTTCTGGTCCTCATCTCTTTGTGACTTTGCAGCCAGCTACTGAAAAAAAAAAACATTGAAATATTGATAAGTCGTGTATCTAGAAGAAAAGAATGCTTGTCCTCTGGGGTCATAAGTTTTTTACAGGTAGCTTTTCAAGTTCTACCTAAAACTCAGAGCAGGAAAAGCAATTGAAAAAACATGTAGCACATCACTAACTTGATGCAAATTAAATTTTTAAAGAACCCCTAGATTCTTTCCATCATCCTCACAGTTAGAATGCTCCTTATTTCATGATTGATTGATAAGGCTTTGGATCATAAAACTAAGGCAGTTTTAAAGTTAACATTCACTTTGTTCAGAAATGTGATCAGTTATAAACAAGGAAATAGTAAAAGTGTGACCGGTTTCCTAGATACTTCAGAATTTCCCCCAAATCTGTAGTCTTCAACATGACTTTAGACAAATAGTTGTATATGTACTTACACGTGTTCAGTTCAGTTCAGTCGCTCAGTTGTGTCTGACTCTTTGTGACCCCATGGACTGCAGCATGCCAGGCCTCCCTGTCCATCACCAATTCCCAGAGTTCACTCAAACTCATGTCCATTGAGTTGATGATGCCATCCAACCATCTCATCCTCTGTCATCCCCTTCTCATCCAGCCTTCAACCTTTCCCAGCATCAGCATCTTTTCAAATGAGCCAGTTCTTTGCATCAGGTAGCCAAAGTATTGGAGTTTCAGCTTCAACATCAGTCCTTCCAATGAATATTCAGGACTGATTTCCTTTAGGATGGACTGGTTGGATCTCCTTGCAGTCCAAGGGACTCTCAAGAGTCTTCTCCAACACCACAGTTCAAAAGCCTCAATTCTTTGGCGCTCAGCTTTCTTTGTAGTCCAACTCTCACATCCATACATGACTACTGGAAAAACCATAGCCTTAACTAGACGGACCTTTGTTGGAAAAGTGACATACATGTGTAAGCATGTAGTATTGGACAAAGCTCACTGTGTATAATTCTGCCCTCCAAACTTCCTACTGATAACTACTGTTATGAAATATATAACCAAAAAATGTATACTTTGAATATATGTATATATAGATACACATATTTATTTATGTATATATGGGTGACACATGTCATAAAGTTCCTTGACAAGTGGTTATTGTCTAAATTGCAGAGTAAAATGTAGCCTCATAGAAAGCCATTTCTATGTTCATGATAACATTCATTTTTATAGGCTCACCTACTAGAGTTCCCATAATATTCATCAAAACTTGACGCTCTATAAGCTCTGTGATGTAAGGGGCCAGGTCTCTACTGACAAGCATGTACTCAGAGTTGAGCCAAGCGTCTGGCATAGTGTGCACTTGGTAAACATCTGCAGACAATGAATAAGATGCACCCATCACGATGCCCAGTTTTCTGGTTTGGCAGCCTAATTGATTGATGAGTAGAAAGTATAGATTAGGGACAGAAAGGATGAGATAAAGAACACTAATCTGAGACAGCTATGGGAATGTAGAGAAGGAGGGAGTATTCCAGAGAGCTAAATGCTGCCAAGAGAGCAAATATGAAAGGGCTTCAGAGTCAAGGTCCTCACTGGTGATTAGATGATTGTTGATTATCATGGCAAGAACAATTTCAGAGAAGTGATGAAATAGCACCTCCCTGCTTAGATTCTGGAACAACCTCTACAGCCTTTTGAATAGTGTTTATCACTTTCTTGCCCACTATATGCCTCCTTATCTATTTTGCTTATTAGTGATCCCTCAATGGAGTCCAGCAGAACTGCCCAGTGAATGACTATGTGACCAGCTTCTCATTGCCTGGCAACAAACCAGCTGAGCCCAGAGGCTACTCATTCATCCCCAGTTAGAGGGACTAGACATGAACTCATCTCTTTAGGGTACCAGGGATCTCAAAGTCTTGAAGTGCAGAACAGCAGGGGCATTCTAGTCTTCACCTAAATATCTGGTATCTGAGATATATGTTTGTTCTTTTTAGCTAGATTTCTCTCACTTCTGCCTGATAAACAAAGAGATCAACAAGGGCTGGGGATCTCTATAGGAATGTGGTCCCATAGGACATCAGCTGTGATCTGTCTGAACATACTTGTGTTTAGATGCTGTGAGGATGAGGGACAGGGATATCTATGGTCCTTCTGCCTGTGAGTTCCAGATGGCACCAAATGATGGCCCAGGTCACAGTATGACAGAGGGGCTGCTGAAGGCAGGCAGAAGCCACTGTCTCCCCAGGCACTGGCAGAAGACTGACTAAGCCCCTTCAAGAGGCTTTCATCACATACATCCCATTGACAGCAAGGGGAGGTGGCTGGGAAGGGCAGTTGATGGCAAGGGAGATCTCATTACCCACATCTACAAGCTCTCCTGGTTAAGCTTGGTGATATGGTTTCCAGGAACCACAAGAGCCTGAGAGCTAAGAGGTCTCTTGAAGACCAGGAGTCCGTGGTTACCTTGTCTCCATGAAGTCAAGTGGCAACTATGCCAAGAGCAATGGAAGCCCCAGAGTAGGGGAGCTGGAGAGCAGGATTATGGACCACTGAAGTTCAAAAGCAGTTGGATCCCCCAGAAATGTCAGAGAAGCAGATTCTTCATGGAAAAGGAACAGGGGCTGATGAAGAGACTGATGGATTAGGAGGGGCAGATGTATCTAGCCGATTCTTGAGTTGGGTGCTGGGGAATTTGAGTTCATTAGGATCAAGGAGGGGCAACTGTCAGGTGGTCCCTAAGAACAAGGTGAAGGCCCCCTAGAGAGCCTGCAGCAGGGGAGGCCTCTGGTACTCCCTCCAAAATCATTGCAAGACAATTAGAACACCAGCTCCACGACAACAGCAGAGGCTATGTCTTTGTCTCACCATTGTATCTCCAGTACCTAGAACAGCTCTGGGCACATGGTAACTGGCCGATAAATATTGGTTGAATGAAATGAATGAATGACTTTTGAGCTGAAGAGCAAGTGAGGATTTGAGAGGTGAAATTATAGAGACATTCAGCCTCTGCATCAAGGAAGCAACACAATTCCTTTGGATGACCACTCTACTCTTGGTTTGGGGATTGGGTTGAAAACCAATATATATTGGGCATGTCACATTACACGTGTGACAATGTCACATTGTGGTTGCTCCTCAGAGTTTGCCCTCTTTTTGTGACCTGACCTTACAGAATGGAGTTGAGTATATTCCTTACTCCATTCAAGGCCCTCACTTACTTCTTTGTTACCTGTTCAGCTGCTCCCATTCTCTCCCCATCCAGATCTACTCCATTGCATGTATGTCCTCACCATAGACTGCTAAGTGATTATCAGTTCATGTATCTGGGGTGACACAGAGTTGGCACAGAACCTCAGGAGTTCATTGTGATGGAGTGTGGCCCATGTCATCTGTTTTTGTTATTTTAAATATTTTATATTTAATATAATATTATGATTATATATATTGAATAATATGTAATTTATATAATTAATTTAACCCCTCTGTTTAGTCTTAAAAAATTTATAAAGCTCATTTAAATATGTCTATAATTTATACTAATAATATTGGAAAATATGTCTCTTTGTTTCTCATTTCTCTTCATTCTACTTTGCTTTTCTCCAGACCCTCCATGTAGCCTTCCTTTCTTCCGACTGCTACAAAATGACCCATTACAGACACATACAATCCTACTCATCTACTTCTGTAGGTACAGGCATAAATATTACCACCTGCTCTTTTGCTGCTCTTGACACCACCAATGTAGTTAGGAACGTACTACTGTATCTTTATGAAGGTGGGTGCTACTGTTTCTGAGATGTCTACCAGGATAGAATTGCTGGATACAGTGGTATACATACCTCATTCTATTAGGCATTAAAAGTTATTCTCCATTAAGGCCATATCCAGGCCTTCCCAGGTGGCGCTGGTGGTAAAGAACCAGCCTGCCAATGCAGGAGATGTAAGAGATGTGGGTTCGATCCCTGGGTTGGGAAGATCCTTGAAGAAAGGAATGGCTACCTACTCCAGTATTCTTGCCTGGATAATTCCATGGACAGAGGAGCCTGGAGGGCTACAGTCTATGGGGCTGCAAAGAGTCAGAACTACTGAAGCAACTTAGCATGCACACAAGGCCATATCAATTTATATTATCTTCAGCAGCATGTGAGGACTCTTCCAGCCTCTGATCATCCCTAGAACTTGATATTATCCACCTTTAAAAAATGAGTGGAGTGATATTGTTCCATTGTTGCTCTAGTTTCTAATGAATAGGAACCTGTCTTTAAATTCTTGATAACTCTTCAGCTTTTCATTTCTGTGAATTGCTTATTCACTTCCTTTGCCTGTATTCTAAATGGTTTCCTGATTTTTTTTCTATGTATTTTCATGAATTTCTTAAGTGTGCCAGACATAAATCCTTTGTAAGTTTCTGAGGCTGGACAAGCTGTTTTCCCAGCTGTTGACATTGCTCTCTTGGTATTTCTACAATGTAGGATCATCTTCATGTACTGGTATTTGCAGAAAGGTACGGGCTTCCCTGGTGGCTCAGGGGCAAAGAATCTGCCTGCCAATGCAGGAGACACGAATTCGATCCCTGGGTCAGGAAGATCCCCTGGAGAAAGAAATGGCAACCCATTCCAGTATTCTTGCCTGGAGAATCCCACGGACAGAGAAGCCTGACAGGCTACATACACTCTATGAGGTTGCAAAAGAGTCAGACATAGCTGAGCACCTAAACCAACACAACAGTGTCATCTTGCTCTAGGATGCAGCTTGGGGAGTGTCTTGCCGAGTCAGATCCTTCAAGTCTTTATACATGAGGGTGAAAACCACCATTCCAGGGACAGGTTCATACCTGTGCCCTCAGCTCCAAAACCTTAAAGGAGGCATCATTTTCTAGAAACCATTTCTGCTGTGCTATGCTTTGCTTTGCACGGTTCTTATGGAAGGAAGCTGGCAAGACTCAGGGCAAATTTGGCTCAGGTACCACCCGGTTCCCAGCCGCCTTCCAGTGGGAAGTAGTGCCAAAGCCTGTTGATTTCTTCTCCCATCAGGCTTGTTCCAAGCAGGTGATGACAGAGGCTTATCTTGCTTCAGCTCCCAACCTGACATGTAGTCAGAGCCCTTCCCCAACCCCAGGGCTAAAATGAAGGACTAGAGTATATTATTTTTTTAATTTAATTTTTATTTTAAAATAAAAATTGAATTGCTTTACTAGAGTATGTTCTTAACTTCTGGCATTGAAATATTCTGCCAGTTCTTTGGTACACACCTACAATGCCTATTAAATATTTTATTTTATTTTTTTTATTAGTTTTGCCATACAATGACATGATATCACCATGGGTTTACATATGCTCCCCCTCCAGAACCCCCCTCCCTCCTCCCTCCCTCCTCCCTCCCCCCGGGAAATCTCGATGCACCAGCCCCGAGCATCAATCCTGGGCTGGCGATTGATTAGACATATGATAATTAACATGTTTCAATGCCATTCTCCCATATCATCCCACCCCTGCCCTCATCCACAGAGTCCACGAGTCTGTTCTATACATCTGCGTTCCTTTTGCTGTCTCGCATGCAGGGTTCTCGTTACCATCTTTCTAAATTCCATATATATGCGTTAGTATACTGTATTGTTGTTTTTGCTTCTGGCTTACTTCACTCTGGATAATGGGCTCCAGTTCGGTCCATCTGAGTAAAACTGATTCAAATGAATTTTTTTTTTAATGCTGAGTAATATTCCATTGTGTATATGTACCACAGCTTTCTTATCCATTCGTCAGTTGATGGGCATCTAGGTTGTTTCCATGTCCTGGCTATTGTAAATAAAGCAGCGATGAACATTGGGGTACACGTGGCTCTTTCAATTCTGGTTTCCTCAGTGTATATGACCAGAAGTGGGATTGCTGGGTCATATGGCAGAATGAAAAAAGAATTAAAAGAAATGAGGACAATCTTAGAGACCTCTGGGACAATATTAAATGCACCAATATTCGAATCATAGGAGTCCCAGAAGAAGAAGACAAAAAGAAAGACCATCAGAAAATTCTTGAAGAGATAATTGTTGAAAATTTCCCTAAATTGGGAAAGCAATTAACCACTCAGGTCCAAGAAACACAGAGGGTCCCAAATAGAATGAACCCCAAGCAGAACACCCCAAGACACATATTAATCAAATTAACAAATGTCAAATATAAAGAGCAAATTTTAAAAGCAGCAAGGGAGAAACAAAAAATAACTCACAAGGGGAATCCCATAAGGATAACAGCTGATCTCTCAATAGAAACGCCTCACGCCAGAAGGGAATGGCAAAACATACTTAAAGTCATGGAAGAAAACAATCTACAACCCCGATTACTGTACCCAGCAAGGATCTCATTCAAATTTGAAGGAGAATTCAAAAGCTTTTCAGACAGGCAGAAACTGAGAGAATTCAGCAACACCAAACCAGCCCTCCAACGAATGCTAAAGGATCTTTCCTAGATAAGAAACACGGATGGGGTATATAATCTCGAACCCAAAACAATAAAATAAATGGCAACGGGATCATACTTATCTATAATTACCTTAAATGTAAACGGGCTGAATGCCCCAACCAAAAGACAAGGATTGGCCAATTGGATACAGAAACAAGACCCCTATATATGCTGTCTACAAGAGACCCACCTCAAACCTAGGGACACATATAGACTGAAAGTTAAAGGCTGGAAAAAGATATTCCATGCAAATAAAGACCAAAAGAAAGCAGGAGTGGCAATACTCATATCAGATAAAGTAGACTTTAAAATAAAGGCGGTGAAAAGAGATAAAGATGGACATTACATAATGATCAAAGGATCAATCCAAGAAGAAGAAATAACAATTATAAATATTTATGCACCCAACATAGGAGCTCCACAATATGTAAGGCAAATGCTAACAAGTATGAAAGGGGAAATCAACAGTAACACAATAATAGTGGGAGACTTTAATACACTATTAAATATTTTAAATGACAAAGAGATTTCTCTGTAATTTCCCCCACATACTGCTTTCTAGCTTTGTTTCTCTTTTGCCCTCCCCAAAAGCACAAAGTCAATTCTAACATTTTTTAAAAATTGGGATATAACTGTTTTACAGTTTTGTGTTAGTTTCTGAGGTACAATGAAGTAAATCAGCCATATGTATATTATATCCCTTCCTCTTGGGCCTCCCTCCCATCCCAACCTGTTATCCCTGACTTGTAGATCATCACAGAGCACCAAGCTGGACTTCCTGTGCTTTATAACAGGTTCTCACTAGCTATCTCTTTTATACATGTTAGTACAAATATGTCAGTCCCAACCTCCCAATTCATCCCACCCTCCCTTAAAGAAGAATTCTAATTTTTAAGGAAATAAACATGGGAAATGTGAATCATCAAAGCTTCCTGCTCTCTTCCTTGCCCTGGCCGCCCTGCCCAGCTGTCCCCTACCTCCCTACCCCCTACTCCCAACCCCATCTGGTGACTTGCCCATTATCAGGCTTGAATACACCAATACAGCCTGGATACACCAGAGGGTAAAGGGTAAGAGGGAAGCAATAAGAGTGGGTTCACTGTATAATCTTTTTGTATGTTTGACTGAAAAACAGAAGGGGGAAATGACAAGTAAAAGCTACTAGCTATCACGTTTGAGATTATCTGTGGATTTAAAATAGGCACGATCGCTATCATCCTCTAAGCAAGTATTTAATGTCTTACTTTCTCTTTTCTCCTTAGAGAAAACATCCGTATGGTGAGACTTTCCTGAGAAATCTGGGCTGGAGTTAACTCTTAAAAAGAGGCATATGTGAGTATAGGTTGGCAATTATGGTGCAACGGGATAAAATCTGGCCAGCCAAAATAGATTTCTTTGTCTTCTTAGCTCTTGGCAAAGCTGAATGAGAGCTGAATTCTTGATAGTACTATCGAGATTCAAAAAGCATTCTGAATTTCCAAAAGTGCCAAATAAAAAGGACTCACTTCCTCCAGTCTGTGACCTAAGACCCCTCTCTGCTTTCTTAGGCTGGCTATTGTCATGGCTGATGGATTATTGGGATAAAGAAAAGAATCCTCCACAGCCCTTCGAGGCTGACAGCAAGTCACCGTCTGAGGAGGAATTGGGCTTTCTTCATGAAAGAAGAGTTGAACAAATCATATCTTTGGAAAAATCGTGAGTTGTAAAATTTACTTTTCCTCCTTCAGAAGGTTCCAAGACTTTAGGATTTTTGAGTCAGTGGAATGATTAAACCAAGCTATGCTAGACTCATTCATTACCAAAATTTTCTCTTTTGCTTTTATTTCTTCAGTACATTTTCAGAGCTGGAATTCTTTCTCAACTCTGGATCTACTTACCTACCATTGTCTGGGAGATGGTGTGTGTTTTTCTTGACTAGAGTGTGTTGAATTCCCTTCTTCATAATTCCCTTAATAAACAAAAAGAGCAGTATTGAAATGATTTTGACCATCACTCAGTTAATCAGAATGTGGTAGCATAAACAGTATTTTTAGGATTAGCTTCAGAAAAGTTTGTCAGATAAAATACAGGATGCCCAGTTGAATCTGAAGGTCAGGTAAATAATCAATATTTTTGTATATCACAAGTACTACAAGGGATATACTAAAATTATTTATTGTACACCTGAAATTTATATTTAACTTGTGTTCTGTATTTTTATTTGCTACCTCTGGGAACCAAATTCCATATTTGGGAAGCTATACATTAGACCTGGGGCTTCCCAAATGGCTCAGTGGTAAAAAAAATCCACCTGTCAAGCAGGAGACTCAGATTTGACCCATGGGTCAGGAAGATCCCCTGGAGAAGGAAATGACAACCCACTCCAATATTCTTGCCTGGGAAATCCCATGGACAGAGGAGCCTGACAGGCTACAGTCCATGGGTTTGCAAAGAGTGGGACATGACTAAACAGTAGCCACAGCAGCAAGTTATACCTCCATTAGTCTCTTGATCATAACTTTTAAACTTTTATTTTTCCCTAGCCAGTGGAGTGTGTCTCTACAAAAGCAGAAGGAAGTTTGGGCACATAGAAGACACAGGGGCTGGGACCTGGGCCATCTGCTGAATCTGGTCCTTCAGGTCGGTTGTCTTTGAACAAGATACATCAGCTCTCCTAGCCTATTTTTAAAAATTGTTTTCTATTTATTTTTGGTTGTACTGGGTCTTAGTTGCTGTACACAGGCTTTGTCTTGTTATGACAAGTGGGGGCTACTCTCTACTTGAGGTTGTGGGCTTCTCAATGCGGTGGATTCTCTTGCTGTGGATCAGAGTACAGGCTCTAGGGCTCATGGGCTTCAGTAGCTGTCGTTCATGAGCTTGTGGAATCTTCCCAGGACAGAGATGGAACCCTTGTCCCCTGCATTGGCAGGTGGATTCTTAACCACTGGACCACCAGGGAAGTCCCTACACCATTTCTTCATCTAGATTTGGGATTCGTTCTGTCTAGGTTTTCATACCCTGCTCTTTTGGCCCCCTGGAGAAGGGAGGTGGGGTTCCTGTTGCTCCCTCTGCCTCTACCCAAGAAGTTGCTCATCAGCCTCCCTGCCTTGACCCCGCACCTGTCTCAGCTTAAACATTGCTTTGATAGAGACCGTGGGAGCTTCAATTTAAAATACAAAAGTCGCAAGCCATCAGTGCAAACATTCCCGTGGATTCTCCCAATTCTAAGTATTGCAGACGTAGTGATTGCTACTGATGATAACTTTGTCTCTTTATTACTATTTCTTATGTCTCATAGCTTCCTCTTTCTTGAAAACATTTGTTTGACTAGAGTATGTTTTCTAATAACTTCAGAGAGAATTTGTGGTCAAAAAACGTTATTCTTTCTGTGTGTAGTGTCATCCTTGCTTCAGCCATGAATCTGACTAGTTTAGCTGGTTACATAATTCTAGGTTCACAGTCTTCCTCCTCAGACTTTTGGATTGATTTCGCCCACCACAGAGTTACCTGTGAGATTTGGTACCCTCCTGACTGCCATCCTTCTGTAGGTGTGACTTAACCTCATTAACCACTTTCCAGCACTCATTCTACCTCTCTTCTTCCCGTCTTCCCGACACCTAGTTTTCTTTTGCATGTTCACTTCTGTACCTCTTACTCCATGTGCTATAGACAAAGATGACCCTTCCCACACCCCATAGCTTCAGGGTCCTAGGTTGGCTTAAGCCAGTGATCATAGTGCATTCCTGCATACTTCTTCATTGGTCCAGGTGTGGGGATATGTCTTTTTTTTTTTTTTTTGACTGCACTGGGTCTTCACTGCTCTGCTTGGTCTTTCGCTAGTTGCAGTGAGTGGGGGCTACTGCCTAGTTGTAATGTGTGGGTTTCTCATTGCAATGGCTTCTCTTGTTGCACTGGCTCATTAGCTGCGGTGCACAGGCTTAGCTGCCCCACGGCTTGTGGAAATCTTCCTGGACCAGGAATCAAACTCATGTCCCCTGCATTAGCAGGTGGATTCTTAACCACTGGACCACCAGGGAAATCTGGGAGTATATGTATTAAAGAAATCTGCTAAGCCTAATCTTGATTAGAATCCTGAGGTTCTAAAGCAAAAGCTTGCTCTCTCTCTCCCTTTGTATAAACAAAGAAGCATGAGGCTCCAACTGAGATTGGCAGTCAATATAATAAGCCAGTCTTATAAAAGAATTAATTCTGCGTATAGCAGAACAGAGATGAAAAGAAAGGGGCTCTCTGGTGACATTATTGAGCTACTAAGTCAACCAGCCTTTGAAAGCTGTCCCATTACTGGACTTTCCTCAGAGGTGATAATGCAGCCTCTTTATTCCTTAAGCCTACTTGTGCTTTCCACAATTTTTCACTAGATAAAGCAAACAGCGTGTTCTAAGAAGTAACTCATGTTTTTCTTTATGGAAGTTTTAGAAATATCTCCTGTACCTTTTGTATTCTGAAGTACCATCACATAATGATTAGATCTCTTCCTTTCAGCTAGACTGTTGTTTTTTTATTCTCTTGATTCATTTATTTTTTAGTCATTAACAAGTTTCCATTAAACATTATGTACCAGGTAGTTTTATAAGACACAGAAGGTACAGCGGTCCATATAACAAATGCCACATTTTCATGGGGAGACTACACACAATAGACACAGAGTATAATATATATAATAAAATTTCAATTATTCATAAGTACTGTGAGTTGAAATAAAGCGAGGTATGAAAATATACTGTGATGAGGCAAGGGATGTTGCTACTTGAGTGGTTAGAGAAGACTTCTCCTGAAAGGTAACATTTGAGTAGAGATATTAATAACGTGATATTAATATTAATAACTTCACATGTCTGAAAAGAGTGGTCTTGGTAGAGTAATTAGCCAGGTTTTGAGGCTGAGATCAGTTTTGTACGTTTAAGAAAGGAAAAGAGAACAAGTGTGATCAGAGCAAAGAGGATGGAGAAAAAGTGGTAGGAGAGATAGTCAACAGCCAAGCAAAGGTCGGATCACTGAGGGCTCATAAACCATAGTGATGAGTTTAAATGTTAACATGAGCATCATGGAAGTTATAGGTATAGAGGGGAGTGAATGAACAGGGAAATAACAATCTAATTTTTCATAAATTCTGTCAACTATATAAAGAACTGACTATATACAGTACTTAACACTTAGTAGGAAGAGTTTGGTAGTTGCTCAGTTGTGTCCAACTCTATGCAACCTCATGGACTGTAGCCCACCAGGCTCTTCTGTCTGTGGTTCTCCAGGCAAGAATACTGAAGTGGGTTGCCATTTCCTACTCCAGGGTATTTTCCTCATGCAGGGAATGAACCTGCATCTCCTGCACTGCAGGCAGATTCTTTACCATCGGAGCCACCAGAGACTTCAGTAGGAAGAGCGGAAGCATGAAATTGTTGGGAAGCTACTGCAGGTGGAAAATGTTGGATTTGATTTGCATGAGAGTGGAGGAGGTCATATGTAAGTGAGCCTGGATACATTTGAAGCAGAGCTCCCATGATTTGCTGTGGCTAGTAAACACTGGGTGAGACGTGAACATGACATGTGGGAGGAAGAGACAAAGTAAGGATGACTTTAGGAGCTTTGGTCTCAGCAAATGAGGTGAAGCAATCAATATTTATTGAGACGGGCGAGGTCGCTGGAGGAGGGTGTGGTATAGGAGGTGATTCAAAGACAGATTTCAGATGTGTTATTTCACTTCTATGCAGGTGTGTTGTATAGGTCATTGAATGTATGAGGCTTGGTTTCAAAAGAGAGATCCAGCCTAGAGATACAAGTTTGGGAGTCATCAGCATACAGGTGGTATTTAAAGCCATCAGACTGAATCATACCACTGAAAGGGTGACTGTGGATATAAGATGTCCCAGAGCTGAAGCCTGCAGCATCTAGAGCTCATAAAAAAATGAACAAGCAAAACAGAAAGTGTTCAGGAGTGGCTGGAGGGAGACACTTGGGTCAGTGAATATGTACAAGTCACTTGAGGAGATTCTATAAAGAGCAGAGAAATGGGATGGATGGAGGGATCTTAGAAGAGATCTTGATTTTCTTAAGACAGAGGACATTACAGACGGCTTGATGCTAATTTAGGTGTCTCTCTGGCTCCTAAAAATTATTTTCTCTGTATGGAACAAATGAGGAAATGTTGATCAGATGATACAGAGTTGCAATTACATAAGATAAATAAGTCTGGAAAATCAATGTACAGCATGATGGATCTGGTTAATAATGCCATATTTAATATAGCAAATTTGCTAAGAGAATTGATTTCAGGCTCTCTCCTCACACATAAAAAAAGGTAACTATGTGAAGACATGTTAATTAGATTGACTGCACTAATCATTTCACTGTTTATATACACATCAAGTCATTATATTGTATACTTTAAATATATACAATTTTTATTTTTAACACCAACAACTGTTTGCCTCTTAGACAATGAGCATAGAAAATGATTTCCTTCCTTCAATTCTGTTTTCTTAACCTGCATTGAACATCTACCATTCAGGTCTCCAAACTTTCTATTATGATTTGCTTATTTTTAGGTAGTTTTGCCCAACATTCAAAGATACTTTCTACCTCCATTTTCTAGTTCACTACTTTGTTCTTTGCATTTGTTATTTGACTTTTCACATCATGTATTAAGGTGATTTTTTAAAATCAATGCTTATATATTTTTTCTTTCTTTCTTTCTTTTTTGATTTTATTTATTTATTTATTTTAATTTTCTTTACATTATTGTGTTGGTTTTGCCATACATTGACATGAATCTGCCATGGGTATACATGTGTTCCCCTTCCAGAACCGCCCTCCCACCTCCCTCCCGATTCCCTCTCTCTGGGTCATCCTGGTGCACCAACCCCTGAGCATCAAACCTGGGCTGGCGATTGATTTCACATATGATAATTAACATGTTTCAATGCCGTTCTCCCATATCATCCCACCCTTGCCCTCTCCCATAGAGTCCAAAAGACTGTTCTATACATCTGCGTTTCTTTTGCTATCTTGCATAGAGGGTTCTCATTACCATCTTTCTAAATTCCATATATATATGCGTTAGTATACTGTATTGTTTTTCCTTCTGGCTTACTTCACTCTGTGTAATAGGCTCCAATTTCATCCACCTGATTAGAACTGATTCAAATGAGTTCTTTTTAATGGCTAAGTAATATTCCATTGTGTATATGTACCACAGCTTTCTTATCCATTCGTCAGTTGATGGACATCTAGGTTGCTTCCATGTTCTGGCTATTGTAAACAATGCGGCGATGAACATTGGGGTACATGTATCTCTTTCAATTCTGGTTTCCTCGGTGTGTATGCCCAGCAGTGGGATTGCTGGGTCATATGGCAGTTCTATTTCCAGTTTTGTTTTTGTTTTTTTTGATGTGAAACCCTTTTGAGACTGATAATTAGACTGTTTATTATATCTGTTTAAATCTTTCTCAGTTGTCCTAACACTCAGGCTTTTTGCTATTTCTTAATTTCATTATATGCCCCTTCCATTTGTGTCCTTTTCACATACTTGGTGACTTTTAAGTGTTTGCTCATTTTCCTGTTCCTGCACTTTCAGACAGTGTCCAGTTCTACAGGTAAAGAGCTTGGAAGGCATCATACCAATTTTTTTTTTCTTTTCTCTCTTTTATTTTCCTCAATGCAGCTCCAGGTAGCATTCTTAGAAACATCTCTATAACAACAGTTCTTAAACAATTTTCCATATGCTTTACAGAATGCATATACTTTAATTCGCTGATACAAAACTATCTTCAAAGCAGCTTGCAAACAACATTCTTAGAAACATCTTTATAACAAATGTTTATCACTCCAATTTTTGCAACAAGAGGAAATCTGAACAAACTGAGAAACAATGGCTCTTTTAAGGTTCCTCAAAGAAGTGTGGCCACAGGGCAAATGATTTTTCTTTTTTTTTGCCTGGGAGAGAGAAGTGGATGAGAAATGGATGCTGAGAATCAACTTGCCAGGAGCAGAAACTCAGAAACAGAAGCCTGCTAGGAGCCAGTAATAGCAGGAAAACTTCAACTCTAATTGGTATTTGCAGGAGGCTCAGTGTGAACAAATTTTAGCATTCAAAACTCCAAGGGCCCAGTCTTAGAATGGCCCCTCCACTTTTGTGAGTTTTACCTCCAGGAGCCCCATCAAGTTCTCAGAGTGAAGATCTTGGGGAAATTCATGTTTGCTTTCAGCAGGGGGGAAGGAAAGAAGGCATTTTGAAATCTACTAGAACATTAAAAAATATTTTATTTATTTATTTGGCTAGCCATGTCTTAGTTTTGGCATGCAGGGTTTTTAGTTGCAGCATTTGAACTGTTAGTTGTGGCATGTGGGATCTAGTTCCTCAATCAGGGATTGAACTCTGGCCCCCTGCATTGGGAGTGCAGAGTCTTAGCCACTGGATCACCAAGGAAGTCCAAAATATAATTACTGGACTTCCTTGGTGGTCTACATCGCAATCAGATTCTTTACCATCTGAGCCACTGTAAACCCTTAAACTATGTGCTAAAGAGATCGCAAGGGCAGTCGTCCCTCGGTGGGCTCAAACCGCCAACCTTTCAGTTAATAGCCGAGAGCACTAACTGATTGCACCACAGAGACTCAACATACCCAACTCTGGCTCCCGTGAACCTTTCTATCTCACCTAAGTGGGGAAGAAGAAAGCTGAGGAGCATTTGTGATGCTCTCAAGCACTGGGACCCAGGCTCAGAAAAGACTGAGACCCGGTGGTAAGGTGGTAGAATGCTTCCCCTCCCCCAGTTCCCTGCTGCCACATCAGTAGAGCTTCTCTGTGCAAGAGCAGCGGATTACAGTGAAAAGAACGGCAAGGCTGAAATCCAGTATCAGACATGAAAGGGTGGCCACCGCTGCAGAGCCCATTGACATTAACAAGACAGTAAAAGAATACTATGAACCACGGTATCCTCACAAATTTAATAACTTAGATAAAATGAACTGATTTCTTGAACACAATATACTGAAACTCACACGAGGAGAGAGATGATTCCTGCTCAGCTGTGTATGTTGGGGGGGGCGGAGGGGCGGGGGATGTGAGGAACAGCAGGGTTTGCCGATGGCTTCTCTTCTTTGCCTGGAGATTCCTGTCTCCTCTCTAGAAGTCATCACCTGGACCATATCCTGCCTCTCTGGCTCCAGGGTGTTTGCCCGTAAATGAATCTGAGGCAAAGGCTGCTGAGGCCACAGGTCAGAACAGGCAGGGGAGCAGATGGCTTCTCAGGAGCTCTTACTGGTTGAGCTCACTCTCTGCAACCTATGCTGTCCTGCTTGGTAAACCAGAGCTCTTGCAGACATTCTCACTAGGGTATGTTTGGATTCTAATCGCTCTAAATATTTCTTCAGTAATCTTATCTGGTTTCTGTTTGGTTTTAATTGTCCAATATTTCTGACTTACTCATGATACACTTTCTTTTTTATCACCCCTCATAAAGTTTTTGTTTTCTTTTTGTAGCTCTCTTTTGTCATTTAAAAAAATTTCAGGTGGTACCAGTGACACATACAATCTGAGTCTGCTGGTTTTATCCGATCTTATATCTATTTTCTGTAAAAAGTATCCTTGATGCAAGTAGAACACTTAGATTGTAATTTAGTAAGATATCAACTATTTCTTAAAAACAGCCTATGTTTTAATGGAAACTTCTATTGATTTTCCATAAAAGTTCAAGTTTTTGCATACTGGTTAAATATTCTTTGAGATTCTTCAACTACCTCAGTTCATGAACTGCTTTAAAATCCCTGCTTCTTTTAGGGATGAACAGTAGTCACTTCCTCCAGCTGCTCGTTTCAGGATTACTCATACATTTTTTCCCCTTTAAACACACATCCGATTTCCAAAATAATTAGTCACAACTATTTTTCCTCTCTGCATATGCCTGTGTATAATGAGGTCTTCAAAAAGAAAATAAATAAAATAACAAATAAAATAAACAAAACATTTAAAAGAAACAAAAGGAAATAATCACGTACATAAAAAGGTATTGTCATTGTTTTCATATTATGACAGTTTAAAAATATTTGCTGGCTAAGAAAACACAACTCTTTGCTTTTGTCTCAATCTGTGCTTTTCAAGGTTAAAATACATATACAGTTGACTCTTGAACAATAGAAGTTTGAAATATGTGGGTCCACTTACATTCAGGATTTTAAAAATAATGCAGTACTATACAACCTGGGGTTGGTTGAATCCATGGATGCAGAACTACTGATATAGAGGAACCTCATATACAGAGGGCTGACTATACACAGATTTTTCAACTGAACAAAGGGTCTGCACCCCTAAACTCTGTGTTGTTCAAGGGCACAAAGATTTGAGGTTTTCATAATGCAATAAGAGCATTTTCCTAGGAGACATACATGATCATTAACTTGTATTGCCATCCCACTCTTCAGGCAATCTCCATGGCAAGAAAAAAGAGAAGGAATTTCCCAATCTGCATTCAAAGAAGCTGAAATCATTGTGTTATTTTTCTTACACTTGACTAATTGCTGCCTTAAAGTCAACAGCTGGGCATAGTGTTATAGCAGATGGATCATGGAACAATGAATTTGTCAAGAGAATGTGTTTAAACCTTTTGAGGAGACACCATGCTGTGTATATCTGTACTGATGGCAGCTTATTGGAAAGCCATGGCTTTCATTCATCATTGGAACCACATTGAAAAGGCATGGTAATGTGGGTCTGGGTCACAGCCTATGCTCCCTGTGCTGCCAAACCAAGGTCAGGGCACCACTGCACCTGTGAGTTACCCTCACCTCCCTACTCTCCACCCCGTGCCTCTGGCCACAGTAGAAGCTTTCTGCTCTCAAATACTTTGTCAATGACCTATACAATCAAAGAACCCTGACTCCACTTCTGTATATCCAATTGCGATGAGCTCTTCAGATGAACAGTGCTTTTATTGTTCAGCTAAAGCTGCTTTTATTGCAATAGTAATTGGAATGAGGCACCCAATAACTTGCCCTTCCATAGATTGCTTGGCAGGATTTGGTCAAATTTCTTTTTTTTTTTTTCAATAAATTTTTATGCATGTATTTATTTTTGGCTGCACTGGTCTTGGTTGCTACATAGGCTTTCTCTCGTTGTTGAGAGTTGGGGCTACTCCCTAGTTGTGGTGTGTGGGCCTCTCTTGTTGTGGAGCGCAGGCTCTAGGGTACAAAGTTTCAGTAGGTGGCACTCACAAGTTTAGTTGCCCCTCAGCATGTGAAATCTTCCCAGAACAGAGAATTGAACCCGTGTCCCCTGCACTGGCAAGAAGACTCTTAACCACTGGACTACCAGAGAAGTCTTAGGAATTGGTCAGATTTACAGTCTTCCATGGTACCACAGATCCACCCAGGTGGCAGGCTGGTGAAAAGGTGATGTGAACTGCATTGTCATCTGAATGCAGACTTGGAACAGCGGCACCAAAATTGTTTAATATTGTTGTCAGGGTGGGAGAGGTTGTAAGAAGGAAGCATGAAATATCACCAAGAAGTGTTTCTGAGGTGCCTGAAGCCAGCGTCAAGACATTTTTTCCTAGCAGAATCAATTTTAAGTTACTTTTTAATTTAAATGTATAGGATGCCCGATGTTCGTTCATCACTAAGACAAGACACCAGGGATCCAGGTGCAGAACTTGACACTGGGAAGTTTCCAATCACAGAAATGCTTTTCTGCCCAGAACTGAGGTCTTTGTCTCTGAGGAGAGGATGACATGATCCAGGTCTGGGCTACGCATTAAATTTAATCCAACAAATATTTGTTAAGTGCCCACCTTGTACCAGGCATGATGTGAAACATTGAGGATATATCAGCAAACACAACAGACAAAATCCTTCCTCTCATGGAGGTTATATTTCTGTGGCTAAACTACCATAAATAAGAGACCTTTGCTGGGAGGAGGTTGGAGTTTTTGAAAGCAACAAGGAGTTCCCTGTAACTGCTGATCAGTGAGCCATGCCTAAAGAGAGGAAATAATGAGATCAGAGAGACAAGGCTTGGGGGCTATGGTAAGGTTCTTCAGTTTTTCACTCTGAGGCAAAAACCTCATTGGAGATTTCCAAGCAGCAGAGTAATATAATATGACTTTATTATAACAGTATTATTCTGAATGCTGAGTTGGTAATGGATGCTAAGGAGTAGAGGGTAAGGATAAAGTCAGGGAGAATAATTAGTAGATTATTGCAATCGTGCAGAAAGGAGGCTGTAGTGGCTCAGAGATGGCTGGGAAGTTAATAGTAGAAATTGTAAGAAAGTAGCACTAATTTGTCTTCCTGATAGTTTGGATGTGGGGTGTGAGGGGAAAGACAGGTTTCAAGAATGACTTCAAGGGTTTTGGCCTGAGTTAGTGGGAGTGCAAAGCAGCTGTTAATTGAGAGGGAAAGACTATAGGAAGTAAATTTCATGATGGAGGGGAAGATTGGGAATTTGATCTATTTCTATGTATGTTAATCTTATGGTACCCATTAGACATTCATGGGAAGATGGCTGTTGGAGAGGTTTGGGCTTGAGATATGTATGTCAGAATGGCAGGTGGGTGAGAAAATCACTTCTGTCTTTCACTCCTTTCAGAAGGGAAATTATGCTTTTCTCCTCAAGTTCTTAAATCTATATACCATGCTTTCCAGCACCACTACCAGGCTGCCCCCAGGCTGAAAGCTCACCTGTTCTATGATTTAGAAGAGTTATCGAGTTTTGTTATGATGTTTTTGTCTATCCTAAGTACTGGGTATTCTGCATTTCCTGTAGTCAAGATGAGCATCTAATCAATGGATCCTACACTGTGCATGAACCCCTGAATAGTTATTCAATATGCTTGAGTAGTAGCAACAAGCAGACAACTTCTCCTTTGTGGCTTAAGAAGCAGAGAAGGAGGGATACTAGCAGAGACATGGCAACATTTAATGGTAGATCTCCTGATGGAAACATTGACCCTACAGCATAAAAGATAACATCTACTTCAAGGTGAACTTGCCAAAGTTGAATGAAATAATGTATATGAGTGTATCTTGTGAATTATTGCACAAATGTGAAGGAGAAAGCATAGCTTAAGAGAATGCATCTCATTTTACTGATAGTCTTAGAAATAAAATTATTGGATCAAGGTCTCAAAACTATTTAGTTGCAGTGAAATTCCATAGGCAACATCTCCTGACTTTTAGCTCCATGCTCCTTCTCCACCTTCAAATGGAAAATTTAAACACACCCAACAGTCCTTGTGTCTTACTTAGAGTAAGCTTCAGTGCATATTGCTTCACTGCATGGTACAAAGGAGTAGCTGGTAATCAGAACAAAGAATTCATATCACATTTTGAAGAAAGTTAAGTCAATTTGCCAAGTAGACAGCTGGCATATTAAAATAAATGTGTGAGTAAAAAGTGTCAAATGAGTGTTTTTGATTGCACAAAGAGGTTTGAAGATGTTTGGAAAGATGCTATGATGACACAGTGCTGCTCAAAGTAACCTTGTGTTCATTCTTACACTGCAACACACATCAAAACCTTGACTGGTTCTATGAACTTTAACAGTGATGCCCAAAGCAATACAAATAAATAAAGATGCAGACCAACTACATAGGAAATGGTCAGCTGTACGGAAAA
Source organism: Antilocapra americana (assembly GCA_007570785.1). NCBI lineage: Eukaryota > Metazoa > Chordata > Mammalia > Artiodactyla > Antilocapridae > Antilocapra > Antilocapra americana. Next base: position 18,778,873 of record ML663567.1, on the reverse strand, counting down.
TACACCAGAATGTGGTTGTGGAAAGAATACTGCCACTGGAGTTCAAAACTTGGTTCTAGAACTAAGTTCTCATCCTGAGCAGGTGAGTTAGTTACTTGAGACTCCACTAATACCACCTGCAAAAAATCTGGTTTGCATAAAGTGAATATACAAAGCTTGAGCATTCTATGATGCTCTGGGGACAAAGAAAGACTGTGTCTTTCATGAGAGGTAATGGTGAAAAAATGTGAATGTAGATTGTGTAATGGTTGATTTTGTGTCAACTTGACAGGACATGAGGTGCCCAGATACTTAGTCAAACACTAGTCTGGATGTTTCTGTGAGGACATTTTTGGATGAGTTTAACACTTAATTAGTACACTGAGTAAGGCAGATTGACCTCCATAATGGGGGTGGGCCTTGTCCAATCAGTTGAAGGCCTGTGTAAAACAAAAGGCTGACCCTCCCCCTCGTAAGGGAGAATTCTTCAGCCTGACAGCCTTTGGATTCAAACTGGTCATCTGTGCTGCACATTTTGGAGTTACCAGCCTTCAAAATTGCATGAACCTCTTCTTTTAATGTGTCTTTCACAAACTCTTGAGGAAATGCCCAGGGATGAAGCAAAAGATTCTTACTTAATTATTTCTGAACATGCTCTGAAAGCGAAAATTAAATTGACAATAGAAAATGACAATGTCTTAGAGATTCCAGAAAATATATGTGGCAAAATTGTTAAATGATTCAGTGTTCATTTGTTTCCTTGACATAATATATTGTCTATGTAGATTTTACTCTCTACCATCAAATAGTCCAGGAGAATCATTATGGAAAAACTGAAGCATCTGAGAGATTTTATGCAATAAAGAAATACTATGCCATGGCCCACTGATTCGCTTCTGTCTCCTGACAATTCTCCAAAACTGAGTGAATATTTGACAAACGAACAAACAAAAAAAGCATTCAAAGCAAAAAACAAAACCCCAAACTGATTTTGCTTCAGCTTAATCAACCACATTTTAACCAGAGTTTGCTCCAATTGAGTTTTGAATGTTTTCTAAACCCTAAGCCACATTACATAAAGAAAGATCGTCACCACAGCAGATATTGAAAAGTTTGTGCTATAGATTCTAAAAACCATTTCAAAAGTAGAATTCTGAAAATTTTTTGAGCTATAACAATAAGACAGAGTTGAAAGGGTAACACTGAGGAAATAGCACTTATTTGATCTATATGCTATATACACATATAGGCACTCTTTATATATGACCTTAAGTCATTATGCTTTTATGTCTGCTTTATTGTGAAATCAGACCTGAGGGTCTACAACAGTGAGTAACAATAATGAAGATAGGATCTTTGCACAAGATTCATCCTAGTGGGCATGAAACAGCAAAACCCCAGGGAGGCAGTATGTAAAAATCAGTCCCACTGTAGCTGAACAGGACCCTATGGTGCCTTTCTGGAATAGACCCCTCCCCACCATGTCCTGCCTCCAATCTGCAAAGAAACTTCAGCCCCGTAAGCCTTCCCAAGTTCCAAAGAGTAAATTTAATCATAAAGGTACAGAAAGAAAGGAAAACAGTCAAACAAGACAAAATAATAATAGTTTAGCCAATAAACAAAATCAAAGACCTTTAGTTCCTTCTTAAGGACTACAGGTAATATTCTGAGCATGTCTGAGCTGTTTTGCAGATACTAAAACTACCACCAGGTGGAAAAAGTTAGTTGTATGCTCCCGAAGCATACAGAGCTTCCCAGGAGGTGCTAGTGGTAAAGAATACGCTTGCCAGGGCACGTGACGCAAAAGATGCTAGTTCACTCCTTGCACTGGTAAGATGCCTGGAGTAGGAAATGGTACTCCACTCTGGTATTCTTGCCTGGAAAATTCCATGGGCAGAGGAGCCTGGCAGGCTACAAAGAGTCACAACTGAACAACTGAGCATACACACAAGCACGTAGGTTCCAGATCAGTTGGAATCAGAAGTTTGATGATGCTGACTCCCAATTACCTCACCACCAACCAATCAGAAGAATTTCCATGAGCTGATCACCACCCCACAGTGTCCCTCACCCTGTCTTTAAAAACCTTTCCCTGAAAGCCTTGCGGGAGTTCAGGCCTCTTAAGCACTAGCTACCTGGACTCCTTCCTTGGCACTGGGCCAGTGGACCCAGATTTGGTCAGTAGCGGCATTGTCCCAGTGCCTTGGGATGCAGCAATATTAATGGCTTTTAAGGAATGGAGGATGGTTAAGTGACACCCAAATTATAAATTCTTCCCCTTCCACTAGCATCCCTGGGACTTCTTGACTGCTTCCCCTAGAGATGAGAGAGACTTGTTGCAGAAACTGGGTCAGATCTAGAACAGAAATAGATGGGAATCTTGCAATGCAATTAACTCAGTACTTTAAAGTCTAAATGTTCAGTAATTGCACAAATTCTCTCAGAAATCTCTGTGATTAATTGGCATATAGGCAAGGACACCTGATTGATCAGAAGAGGTGGACTTGTGAGATTTAGTGGGAAATGTGGACTGGAGTAGAGTTCAGAAAAGGATTCTGGAAGCATGTGCAAAAGGAAGAGGCTTGGGCCAAATCATCTGTCTGGACAATCTTGGCTGAGGGTTTCATCAGTGCCTATTAACACACAACACAGGGTCACAAAGTAACATATTTTAACTATATATATATCTGCAGAAGGAAATGGCAACCCACTCCAGTATTCTTGCCCGGAGAATCCCATGGACAGAGGAGCCTGGCAGGTTATAGTCTATGGGGTCACAAAGAGTCAGACATGACTGAGTGACTAAACAAACAAACAAAAAATATATATTATATACATATATATATTTAAATGTATGCTGCTCCATTATAAAAGCTCATTACCTTTATTTTTAAAATGAAGAGTTTTTCGTTGCTCTGGGTCTTCTCTGCTGCTCGCAGGCCTTCTCTAGCTTCAGGGAGTGGGGACTACTCTTCATCGCAGTGCTCAGGCCTCTCTCTGCTTCTTGTGGAGCATGGGCTCCAGGCCTGTGGCTTTCAGTGGTTGCAGCACATGAGCCCTAGAGTGCTGACTCAGGAATTATGGTACAGAGGCCAAGTTGCTCCACAGAAAGCTGAATCTTCCCAAACCAGCGATGACACCCATGTCCCCTGTATTGGCAGGTGGACTCCCATCCACCATATCACCAGGGAAGGCGGGTGTGTGTGTGCATATATATATATATATACACACACAAATATTTGTATATATATATATATATACACACACAAATATATATGTATATATTTGTATTTATATATGTGTGTGTTATATCCTTCAACTAACTGTTATGCCATTCTCAAGTTACCCTTCTTTTCCTTGCCTCTATAAGGTCTAGAATAACAAGGACCCCTTTTGCTACTTTAAGATGTTCCAAATCTAGGCGGGCCCAGGAGGCAATGCAGGGGTGTGGGGGTGGTGGAGTGAGAAGCCCCTCTTCTGCTTGAGAAGCAACTTTAAGAAAATTTGCTGGGACAGTTCTAACTGTAAATCCTTCTCAAGCTTATCTTCCTTTCCAGAACCTGACCTTCTCCTCCACCTCTGGATTTGCATTTGGAGAGTAAGATATGCAGAATTTTCTCTACATGTGCCCTGGGGCAGGATGAATCTATTGCCAATTCTGTGCAACTCTCAGCAACTCAACCAGAGTTCCTCGGCCTCTTTTCAACTCTGAAAATAAGGTCTACTCACAGTGTTGGCTCTGCATCAGTCACTCAAATGCCATGTCCTTGTTGGAGGAAAGCTACTCTGAGAAAATGCTTCCCAGGTGGTGCAGTGGTAAAGAATCCTTCTGCCAGTGCAAGAGATGCAAGAGATGTAGGTTCAGTCCCTAGGTAATGGACAGGGAAGCCTGGCATGCTGCAGTCCATGGGTTTGGACAAGACTGAGTGGACTGAACTGAACTGACGAAAAGACTGGGCTCAACGCCTGTGAATTCCACCTCGAGCTCTGCAGGGGAGGTGTGATTGCCCCCAGGCAATTGCTTACCCTCCAGAAACAAGGTTTTTTCTCTATAAGATAGTGGGTTGTTCTGTCCCTCCAAAGATCTTAATTATTCAGAAGCTAATTATTCTGCCTCTGTACTGTCTTGGTTATTCTTCCTCTTGGCTGACTGTGTCTGGCAGTCTTTTCCCTCATGCTTAGTAGAGTAGGTCACAAATTTTCCATTATGCCCTCGATGATGAAAAGAAAATTGACATTTGTAATTATTTCCCTTTTTTGCCAACTTCCTGAGTAGCAGGGAAACTTCAACCAGCCCACTAACAGCCTATCTGTCTTTTCCAGCTTAAAGGGTCTCCGTTTTTATTAAAAGAATTTCTTTCATAATTCTATACCTTTTCCTTCTCCTCCAAGGAAATATTTAGACAGTGTTGACAGTTAAGTGTGTCCCAGAAGGAATATTCATGGAGTTTGGGATGGACATGTACACACCACTCTATTTAAAATTTAACTAACAAAGACCTACTGTATAGCAGGGGGAACTCTGCACAATGTTATGCAACAACCTGGATGGGAAAGGAGTTTGTGGGAGAATGGATACATGTATACGCATGATTGAGTCCCTCTGCTGTTCACCTGGAACTATCACAACATTGCTAATCTGCTCTACTCCAATATAAAATAAAAAGTTTAAAAAAAGAGTGTCCCAGATCCACGAAGGGTCCTCTGGATTCATTCTGGTCTCTGTTGTGGAATAGTTGGGTGGCCTGGAACCAGTATCTTCTGAAGTGCAAGTAGTCCCTTTAGTCTTTGGGGTGTGATGTCATCCATTGCCTCTGACCACTGGCCTGCCTTGCTTCTAACCATGGAGAGTCCCTTCTATGGTGGTCTTGTCTGACAGACCTCAGGACTGTGCCAACCTCATGGTCTCAGCGTGGGACATGTGGCCGGCATTGAAAAGGAAAGGGCTCATGCACTTTCTCTCTTTCTCCTTTGTCTGAAAGTATTAATAGCTCCCAAGTCTGGAAGTACCACATATACTTTCTACCCACCTTCCCATTGGCTGTCAGAAGTACCAAAGGCATGCCATCTCCTCTACTATGAATCCACAGCCTGTCTTTCTTCTGCCCAGGGAAATATGCCAGGAGCCCTGATGCTCTTGGTGTCCCCTAGACTCACCAAGAAGTGTCTGCAATAACTTGACCTCACTCTCAGAGAGGTAGCCTCACCTCTGGGACAAGTGGAAACCTTGACTTTCAGATTCTTTGGTCTCTCTCATCTCCCACAATCCAGATGGGAGGTTCCCTTCTCCTCCAATCTAGGCAAGACTTCCCTGAGAGCACACTCTCCTCATCCCTCCTGAGGTGTTGTCAGCCCCCACCCCCACCCCAGAGCTTTAGTAAAATGGCTGCCAGAGAATAGTCGTTTACAGAAAGAGAAATTTGAAACATGCTGGCTCAAGTTATCACCAGGTCATTCTGACTATAGGCTTCCTGGGTGGCACTAGTGGTAAAGAATCCATCTGATAATGCAAGAGATGTAGTTTCAATCCCTGGGTCGGGAAGATCCCTTGGAGTAGGATCCTCACTCCAGCATTCTTGCCTAGGAAATCCCATGGACAGAGGAGTCAGGCGAGCTACAGGCCATGGGGTTGCAAAAAGTTGGACAGGACTGAGCGACTGAGTACACATCTTTACTACATCAAATCTCTATCATATAGACAAGGGGAGAGGAAAAGAGATAAGAACCAAAAATTAATTGCTAGCATGTCTGTTGACTGATTTGATAAGATATAAATTAAAACTTGGTTTAAATGAGTGAGTGAATGGTTGGTGGGGCTGGATCTCACTCACATGCTGCCACTGAGAGTTTGGCTAATATCAAAGATCCCGAGTGCTGCAACTAAGACCCAGCGCTGCCAGATAAATATAGATTTTTTAAAAAAGAAATCATGATTAAAGTAGATCCTTGGTAGCCTGGAAGATGACTCATCAATGATGGTATCGGGGAAGTGAAAGCAGACATGGAGAAAGAGGTATGCCTGTGTTGATCCACTCCCTGGATTCAAGTGGATTCAGCCCACTGAGAAGATGCTTCGGGGACACTGGAAAATCCCTTCTTAGCAATGCTCCTAATTCCTGTTATTTGGCCAAATACCCTCCTGTTTTTCTGTGTGAAGCTACTGACATTTGAGTTTTTGACCTCGTGGTTCTGCATCTTAACTCCAGAAACCTGCCTTGGCTCCCTTCCTTGGGAGCTCCCTTTTGGTCCTCTTCTCTGACACTTACGAAGCTCTTCTCTCCAGGACATGACTTTGCTTTCACCCACTTTCCCTGTGCATGCTCTGTTGGCTGTACCAGCTGCCTTGCCTTCTTGCAGTTGGTAGAATAGAAAAAATTAGAGTCAAGTGCCGATCAACTTCAGCAGTTACAAACTATCTCCAGTGAAATGAACTTCAGACATTCTTGCCAGTCTCCTAACGACCCAGAAGTTTTGAATAAACAAGTAGAAAACACATACAAAATTCAAATCACTTTGCAGAGAATCGCGAAAATGAAAAATGGAATGGGTCTTAAAATCCTCTACAACAATGCTCCTTTTTGTTTAAGAGGACACTTAAAAGATGTTTTGGAAGTTAATGAAATTTCCACCTAAGATTATATGGCTATTAATCATATGTCATAGCAAATATGTGATGATGCAAGACTGAATATAAGAACCTTGCTTGTTGCAGGATGTGGTCACATAGCCCTCAATGGTTATAACTAAGTCCACTAAGATGCAATCCATCTCATCTTTCTGGAAGCACAGTTAACTACAATTATACACCAGAGACTACTCTGTGTTACTACAATATGATCCACCAATTCTACTCCTAGGCATGTATCTGCAAAAGACAAAAATGCTATTTCAAAAAGATACATGCACCCCAATGTTCATAATAGCACTATCAGCCAAAACATGGAAGGAACCTAAATGACCATCAGCAGACAATTGGCTTAAGAAGGTGTGGTACATATATACAGTGGAATAATTGCATTCAACTCTAAAAAAAAGAATGAAATATTGCCATTCACAGCAACATGGATGGACTCAAGACAATAATCTAAAAATATGTATATGTATAAGTGAATCACTTTGCTGTGCACCTAAGACTAATACAAAATTGTAAATCAACTCTACTCCAATAAATAAGAAGATAAGAACATGATCTACTAGAATTAAGTGTATGTCTACTTCTCCTCTAGATGGTGTGTCCTTGTGTGTAGGGACTCTGCTTTATTCATGCCTGACCAATGCCCAGTGCTGTGTTTGATCAGAGTCAGTGTTAAGTAAGGTCTTGATAATCTGAATTGGATGCACGGAGTCAGTAACTCAGCTCTGCTTGGAAGGCTCAGATTCTTGAGGTTCATAGGTCATCTTCAGGTCTGTGAATTTCTTGAAATGAAACTCAAAATCATATTTATGCATATGTGTGACTCATACACAACCTCCCAGACCCTCCAGGGAGATATCTCAGTGCTTGGCAACAGAATCTCAAAGAAGTTAAAGGATAAGTGTACCAGAGGAAAAATCTGGCCTGTGCTGAATGCATTTATTGCAAATTTTCCCCCAGGTCTCGACCTCCCTGGAGGGGTATGTAGGCCTGAGCAGACAGAAACTGGAAATGCTCCAAACAGAGCTCTGGCGTCACTGAAGGGAATGAAATGCTTTCAAGTGATCATGATGGAGTGGATGAAACTTCCCAGGACCTATCGGATAACAAAACAAACATAAATCATAAACATAGCCAAGAGTAGGAGGCACCAGGGTCAGGCACCTATATCCTTGACCAGTGGGGCTGTGGGAAAATACTTACAGCTTCTCTTATGCTTTTTTTCCCCAATGTAGGTGTTTTTTTTTTTTTTTTAACTCCACATAACAATCCTTTCTCAATGAAGAATTATGAGACATAAAATAAAAGAGTTGAAGGATCAATGAAGAATTATTCAAAATAAAACAAGAGTTGAATAGAGTTCAAAATGTAGGTGACTTATTTGCTTAGACTGATAAACGTAGAGCTGGGTTTTAAGTTGTCCATCCACAGAAAAGGCTTCTTTGGAAATCAGGAGATCCTAGACACTGAGGGTGCTTAAGCAGAGACTTGGTTTCGCCCTCTTCTTAGAGATGCCACGAAAGAGATTTCTCACTGAAAAGGCAGCAGAAGTAGCTGATTATTCAAGTCTTTCCAGAAGACTTACGTTTATTTAGCTGTTAGGAATCTCACATTGATGATCTGTGCATATAGAGGGCAAAGTCACAAAACAAAACATATATACTTAAAGAACCTTTATCTGTGGGCTTTGTTCTTGAAGTCAGTTTCCTGTACCTACCGGTATCTGTTTTGGTTAAAACCAGAATTGGTTTAATCCTCAAGAGCCCATGTACACTTATGGTAGTTGACGATTCTGATGTATGCTGAGTGACAGGCGGGAATCGGCCAAGAATTTAAAATCTGAAGCAGGAGAAAGTGCATGTCCAGGTGATAAATAATCTGTTAGGAGTGGAGGGAGGGGCATAGTCATAAGTTCTTAAAGTTGGGGCCATGGATTTATTTCCATTTAATTAGCATGTGCTAGGTTGCTTCAGTCGTGCCCGAATCTTTGCAACCCCATGAACTATGGCTGTCCAGGCTCCTCTGTCTGTGGGATTCTCCAGGAAAGAATACTGGAATGGGTTGCCATGCCCTTCTCCAGGGGATCTTCCCAATCCGGGGATCAAACCTAAGTCTCTCACATTTCCTTAGTGGCAGGCAGGTTCTTTGCCACTAGCACCACCTGGGAAGCCTCATTTAAGGGAGAGTACAGGAAACCATTACTTCCTCCTCCAAATTCTTACAGAGCTCTGTGTCTAGCTCAAGCACTTTGTACTTTTTTTTTTAAGCTTTGTTGTTCCTTTTGTTTGATTTTTTAAAAATTGGAGAATAAATGCTTTACAATATTGTATTGGTTTCTGCCATACATCAACATGAAGTAGTCACGGGCATACAGATGTTTCCCCTCCCTTCTGAACCCCCTTCCCTCTAGGGTTGTCAAAGAGGCCTGGGTTGAGCTCCCCCGTGTCACACAGCAAATTCCCACCTACTATCTACTTTACACAGGTAATGTATATGCGTCCATGCTATTCTCTTAATTCATCCCACCCTCTCCTTCCCACTGTGATTTGTGCCCTACTGCTTTGCCATTCCTTGAGGGCAGAGCTTTCAACTTTGTATCATTCGGAGTGCTTAAAAATCTCCGACAAGATGCAAGTGGGTTATGTTTCTCTTGAAAGTAATCTTTTTTTTCCTTTGGTTTTCAATTGAACAAAGGTACCAATACTAAATGCAGGAACTCTTGTTGTTGTTCAGTCACTAAGTGGTGTCCAATTCTGTGAGACCCCATGGACTGTAGCCAACCAGGCTCCTCTGTCCATGGAATTTTCCAGGCAAGAATACTGGAGTGAGCTGCCATTTCCTACTCCAGGGGATCTTCTTGACTCGGGGATCGAACCTGCATCTCCTTCATTGGCAGGCAGGTCATCAGGGAAGCCCTGCAGGAACTCTGTAGCTAAAAGGAAATACAGGGCAAAGTAAAAGGTAAGAAGAGAACCACTGACTCTGTGCTGGTGCCCTGTATTTGCGAAGGCAAGGAAGTCAAGACAGCGTTGCTATGTTGCACAGAAAAAGAAACTCTGGAATGTCCATAGGTTAGTGCATGCACAAAGTTTATGCTTATTTTTAATACAACTAAAGCTTTGCTTTTTGCTCACAAAATGATCAAAAGGGATGTTTCTGTTTGGATAGCTCTCCAAGATAGCTCTTCTTCAACTGGATACTCAGAGACTCGGGCTTCTTGTACCTGGTGGTGCCATCATTCCCTAGCACCAAAGCAAAAAGCGAACACATGAAGTATTTCTCAAGGAATTGTAAGGGTCAAGTCTGGAAGTAGCACACACAACTTCTATCTACATGCCATTGAAAAGAATGTACCAGATGGCCTCACTTTAAAAAAAAAATTATTTATTTATTTTTGGCTATGCTGAGTCTTTGTTGCTGCACAGGCTTTTCTCTAGCTGTTCACAAGTGGAAGCTACTCTCTAGTTGTGGTGTGTGGGTTCTTACTGCAGGCTTCGCTCATGGGGGAGCATGGGCTCTCGGGCACACGGGCTCCCCTAGTCGAGGCTGCGGGCCTCTGGAGCACAGTCTCAGTAACTGCAGTACGCTGGCTTATTTGCTCTGTGGCATGTGAGATCTTCCTGGCCCAGTGACTGAACCCGTGCCTCCGGCATTGGCAGGTGGATTCTTTACCACTAAGCCACCAGGGAAGCCCCAAGATGGCCTCACTTTTAAGAGAGGCTGAGCTAAGTTGTCTTTCTAGATGCCCATCCTAGAGCACACAGAGTAGGTGACATAGGTTTGGTCAACACTGTCTCTGCCATAGTGATCATGTATCCATTTTATCACTTTACGAGCATCTAGAATGTGCCTCCTTTAAGGAAACAACTCAGAGTCCCCACAGGTCACTGCTTATAGCTCCAAGTCCAGGATCTCTCTGTGATGTATTGATTCTTCGATTCTCCTCTTCCTCAGATTCAATTGCGACTGTTTAAAGCAAACTTTGACTAGAAAGTTATCTGATTCCCCACTGGCACTCAAGATAAAGTAGTTGAATAGGGACAGGATAGCAGTGACACATACTTCCTGGAGCAAAGGGAAGGATGAGCAATAAACAGAAGTCATGGGTCCGTAACAGTGATGAAGTCCTACAGAGCAGGCATTGGGGTGGCTTTCTACTCCAGTGGGGAGCAGGAGGGAAAATTCTTTGCTTAGCTTCTCAAATTCTGCTCTTTAGGAGGGAATGCCTTGTCCTTTGTTTCCCATGGCCCTGGGCTTAGCCTTTGGGCAAGTTCATCCTTCCCAGCTATCCTGTGGCTGAAATCAGTGTTAAGGATGATGAGGTCTGTAAAGCTTTTCCAGTCTATTTCTGTTCTTGGGTCCGAGTCTGAAGGTTGGTTGTAGCAAGTGTGTAAGAGTCAAATGTATTTTTAGTTGAAACTTGTGCTCTCTTTGAGTATGTTCTCTGGCCTTCCACTTCGTGCTATGTTCCCTTAACTGTGCCCAGAATTCTTTCCTAAACATAGTTTGCATGTCTCCCCTGCATCTTGGCTTCTTTACCCACATCCTTGTCTCTCCCAACTTAATGGCATCTATCCTGAGACTCTCAGAGTTGGGTATGTATGCGTGAATGCTAAATCACTTCAGTCGTGTCCAACTCTTTGTGACCCCATGGACTGTAGCCCACCAGGCTCCTCTGTCCATGGGATTCTCCAGGCAAGAATACTGGAGTGGGTTGCCATGCCCTCCTCTAGGGGATCTTCCTGACCCAGGGATTGAACCCATGCCTCTTGCTGCTGCTGTGTTGCAGGCAGATCCTTTACCTCTGAGCCACTGGGGAAGCCCAGAGTTGGGAGTACTACATATGTTAATATAAGAAGATTCACTTGATCTCTTTTCCCAGAGCCTCTCAAGTCTCATTACTTCTTATTTGGAATGTAGCAGCAATTGGCTTTCCCAGTCCTGCAGGGCTCCAAATTTCTAGAATGCATCTGTTTTGTTTCTATTCTATTTATAAATCAACTTTCTCTCTTCCTATAATGCCTTGCCAAACACAGATGACAGTAGCTAACGCAGAAGAATACTTTGAAACAACTAGCATTGCCTTTATTACAGTAAAAATATCATAATATATATCTTTGCTGATCAGAGCAAATGTCTATGGAATTAAAGACCTCATATCCTACTTCACATTGTACCACATTAGAAATCTACTCTTTCTGCCTGCTATTGGTTAATCCAATAACAGGATTCACTTCGTCATTGAACTATAGGAGAAACATGATCCTTATGTTAAAGAATGTTACCATTTATAGGGGCAAGATAAAATAAATATAGCATGTGTAGTACCTGTCCATTCATCCACCCATCCATTCATCCATTCATTTATTTTGTCTGTCTATCTACTCACCCATCTGTCACTTTGTGAACGCGCTCAGTTGTGTCCAACTCTTTGCCACCCCAAGGACTATAGCCCACCAGGCTTCTCTACCCATGGCATTTTCCAGGCAAGGATACTGGAGTGAGTTGCCATTTTCTTCTCCAGGGGATCTTCCCAATCCAGGGATTAACTTGTGTCTCCTGCGTTGGCAGGGAGCTTCTTCACCATTGCACCACGTCTATCACTATCTGTTATCTATCTGTCTGTGTGTGTGCTGAGTTGGGTCTGACTCTGTGACCTTCTGGACTATAGCCCACTGGGCTCCTCTGTCCATCGGATTTTCCAGGCAAGAATACTGAAGTGGGTTGTCATTTCCTTCTCCATGACCCAGGGGTTGAACCCACATCTCCTGTGCCTCTGGCACTGCAGATGAATTCTTTACTGCTTGAGCCATCAGGGAAACCCTTATCTATGTATGTATGTATCTATCTATCATCTATCAAAAGTGAGCTATATATCTTCTTTATCAGAGACATATATCACAGTGACTACATTCTCTGAACCAAAAATTAGGTCATTATTCTTCGACAATAGAGAGCTTTTTGAGAACAATGTAACAGAATGCTTAAAATCAAGACTAATTCAGAAAATCTAGGACATTTTATTGCTACGCATACTATCTGGGTTGAAAAATTAGAATTGTAGAAAGACTGAAAATTAGAGCCTCGGAGGAGATAGACTGGGAGGAAATTCATCATAGAAGTCACACCCCTGGCAATCTTATAATCTAGTCTTAACCTAGAAATGGGGACTAAGAGGAACAAAAAGTGAGAATAAAATTTGAAAACTGTGTGCAATACATTCCTCACTTATCTTACTGTCCAACTTATCTTACTGTCTTATCTTACTGTCCAACTTATCTTACTGTCTTATTCCTTCATTTAAAAATTTTTTCTCATTCATTTAACAAATCTTTTTCTGTTTTTTCAGCAGAACCCAACAGGCATTATGCAGGATATAAAGGTCACAATGAGAGCAAAGCAATCTCTGCCCCTTTTAACTTTGAGCCAGTGGAGGAGGGCGGCTTTAGTCAAATAGTCATGTAAATTAACAGGCAAAAATACAACTCTGATAAGGGTTACAAAGGCAATTATAGCGTATTAAAGGGTTGTATAGAAAGGATTTAATCCAGTTTGGGAGGTTCAGAAAAGTCTTTTTGGAGAGAAAGAGTCTGAGTTACAGACAGGACTATTGAAGGATCTGAAAAAGTAGGAGAGGTAGAGGTGGATCGGGCTTTCCAGGCAGAGAGGTGTCTTGTGCAATATCCTGGAAGAAAGTGGAAGTGCAAGTGTTAGTCACTCGGTCAAGTCTGAGTCTTTGAGACCCCTTGGACGGTAGCCCTCTAGGCTCCTCTGTCCATGCAATTCTCCAGGCAAACATACTGGAGTGGGTTGTCATTTCCCACTCCAAGAGATCTCCTCGACCCAGGTCTCCCGCATTGCCGGCAGGTTCTGTTCCGTCTGAGCCTTCAGGGAAGCTGGAGCACACAGTACATTTGTTTCATGGGCTCTAAGAGGCTGCTGAGGCTGGAGAACAGACAGAGCCAAGGCAAGGTACAGCCTGGGTGGGGCAGGATTAAGATCTCTAGCCTAAAGAAGTGAGATGCCCTTGAATCTTTTTACAGAAGAGATCCCTCTCTCCTTTGAAATCATTATCCCGGCTAAGAGGTCGACAGGAGTGGATGTGGGAAGACCACTTAGGACACTGTCTCTGTAGTCCTGGGAAGTGATGGTGGCTTTGTTTACAAAGCCCCCTGTATCTGACCCTGCACACCTCTCCATGCTATTATAGCTTCCCTGTTCATAGAGTGCCCTCAGACAGGTTGACGGCTGGTACCTCCAGGCCTTTGAACCCAATGCTTCTTCCTTTTATAATGTTGTTGCTTTCCACTTCCTATTCTTTCCTCTTCTTCTCCTCTCTCATCCTTTTCTATCCTTTCCACCTCCTCTCCCCCTCTTCTCCTCCAACTTCATTTTCTCTTCATCTTTCTTCTTCTTCTTCTTCCTCTCCTGCTCCTCCCATTTATTCCTTTTCCTAATTTTTTCGAAACTACTTTGTGTTCTCTCTAAGAAGCCTTTACGACATCTCCCTGATGCTCCGTTTCCTTCTCGACTCTTCTCCCAGGAGTGACTCAAAAGTCCCTCCTGCATGCTTCCACCGAGTCTTGCAGACATCAGGCATGGCCTCTATTGCACTCTATTTCAGTTTTTTATTTATTCACGTGTTTGTGTTTATTCTACATTAAGGGCAGAAAATGTCTCATTTGTATTACTAGCTTCCCTCACAAAACCTTGCACAAGGTATGCATAAAGTAAATCTTTAATTAACTGCAAAATAAATGTGTATCTTAATATCATAAATATTTCACTTAGACTTTTTGTGAAGAATACATCTTTCTCATGTCAAAAAGCATATTTTTAGTAAAGTAATATTTAAAAGTTAATGCAATCAACTTCATCTACTAATGTAGAAATTAAACTCTAGAAACACATTTACAGAATATACTCCAGATGAATAAGCAACAGCTGGTTAGTTTGACTTGTAACACACCACCCATTATGATGATCTTCCTAGCTGAGGTTTTATCATTGGCAGAAAATTAAAAATACATAACCTCATTCAGGTTAAAAAATTAGTAGGATTTCTTTTGACACAGCATGTGGGTATACAGATTGCTATTGTTGTTATGCTGGTCTCGGAACTGACGTCATTTATAAATGAATAAAATGTCGACTAAGCAAAATGAAGCCAGCACACAATTATCTCCATCCCTGACCTCTTTCCTTCACATTAGCCCACGAGTCAAAGGGGAGTCAGCCGAAGGGGAAAAAAAAAAGACTCTTAAAATAGCAAATTCATGAGGGTAGCTTGACAAAATGTGTTAGCTTTAATATAAATACATGCTGCTTTAGAAAAAGAAAAGTAAACAACGGTCTATAAAAAATAAGTGCAGAGGTAGCGGTAGTGGTAGTGTTGGTCACTCAGTCGTGTCCGACTCTTTGCGACCCCACAGACTGTCGCCCACCAGGCTCCTCTGTCCGTGGGATTCTCCAGGCAAGAATACTGGGGTGGGTTGCCATGCCTTCCTCCAGAGGATCTTCCTGACCCAGGATCCAACCCTGTTCTCCTGCACTGCAAGTAGATTCTTTACCGTCTGAGCTACACAGAAGTCCCAAAATATTTATAGATATATATTAAAGCATGTATTTGTTGTTGTTGTTGGACATGCTAAGTTGTATCCAACTCCCTGTGATCCCATGGAATGCAGTGTGCCAGGCGTCCCTGTCCTTCACTATCTCCCAGAATTTGCTCAGACTCATGTCTATTGAGTCGGTGATGCTATCTAACCATCTTATCCTATGTTTCCCCCTTCTCCTTTGGCCCTCAATCCTTCCCAGCATCAGAGTCTTTTCCAATAAGTCAACTCTTCACATCAAGTGGCCAAAGTATTGGAGCTTCAGCTTCAGCATCAGTCCTTCCCATGAATATTCAGGGCTGATATTCTTTAGGATTGACTAGTTTGATCTTCTTACAGCCCAAGGGACTCTCAAGAGTCATCTCTAGCACCACAATTCAAAAGCATCAATTCTTCCGTTCTCAGACTTCTTTGTAGTCCAACTGTCATATCCATACATGACTACTGGATAAACCATAGCTTTGACTACACAGACTTTGTTGGCAAAGTGATGTCTCTGCTAAAAATATATACAGGTATATCTACAAATAGATACAGGAAGACATCTACATTCAGGTAGGATGTACCAGGTCTTGGCAGATCAACGCTTTCACTGAAACAACTTGAAAAGTAAATAATGTAGTAAATATAGCAGAGAGCTGTGGAAAGAACAATGATTAGGTGAATTTGTATTCCAGAGAAGCGAAACTCTTCTAAGGTGAGCTAATAGCTCTCAATTATTTTCCCTCCAGGGGTGTTTGCCAATTTGTGGTGAAAGCTGAAAATTGAAAATGGCCTTGAAAGAGAGTCTCTGCCAAAGATTGAGGAAATCAGTAAAACCTTTAGTGATTTAGCAGAGTTGGAGGACAAATCGGGAACTCGAAGCCAGGACAAAAGCTTCTAAGGCAAAAGGAACCTTAACACAGTCTTGTGGGGAATTAAGCAATAAAGACCCAATAGGAGAAAGGTCATGTCTAAACATTACCAACAATCTTTCTTTAAGATATTTATCAGTTTTTAAAAATGCATGAAGGAGAGGTTGGGGATCTGGATTGGGAATCTCAGAAGAGCAGAAGTAGCTTTTCTGCAGTCTTTTATAACTCAGGAGATTAATAACTGCCAAGATTTCAATCAAAGGCCTGGGAGGAATATGCCTAAGGGAAATAGGCAGAGCAGATGTAGAATTGTACTGCAACTTAGTTTCAGATCAGTTTAATCCCTAACTGAATTATGATGATAAATTCTTCACTCTAATGTAAGAAGGAAGTATCAAATATAAGAAGGAAATATCTCTCCAGTGGGAGATAGGATCTGGAGGCTGTATAATGTTTTAAATGACAGTGATTGGAATAAAAAAAAATTGCTAGACATGGACCTAAGCAAGAAAATGATAGACAACCAAGAGAAAAAATAGACAATAGAAGTATATCCATAGATTACCTCAACGTTGGAGCTAACCAACAAGGACTTTAAATAACCATGATTCCTGTGTTAAAGAACCACTGAGAAGCCTTTAAAAATGTTTATATGCAGTCCATACCCCAAGTTTCTTTACTGAGAAATCTTGAGAGAGTCTTAGAAATTAGAATTTTTAAAATACTCAAGTTTTGAGACATTATAGTATGAGGATTGTAGTTCACTGCTCATGTGTATCGTCCTCATCAAAGATGCTCATGAAAATGCACATTTCCAGGCTCGGGAGGGGAAAACCCCCCACCATGAATAGAGCATGAGAATCTACATTTTGTTTTACATCGTTGTTGCTGTTCAGTTGCTAAGTCTTATCTGACTCTTTGTGACTCCATGGACTACAGCACGCCAGGCTTCCCTGTCCTTCACTATCTCCTGGAGTTTGCTCAAACTCATGTCTAATTTATTTTATTTTTCTTCCAGCTGTATTGAGATATAACTGACATACAACACTGTATAAGTGCCATGAGCCGTCAGGATGCCCCCTCATTTAGATGACAAAGTCACGAGACTGAGAAGGAAACTGCAAAGTGGATTTTCCTTTGGGGCATCCCAAGGCAAGGCCCCTCCTGGTATTTTTCTTGGGAAGTTCTGTTTATGCTCATCTGTTTATGTTTTAGCTCATCTCAGATCAGTCCCAGTTAGAAAAAATTCATCCTGAGATAATTCCCTCAGACCTTATTTCCCTCCTACTAGTTACTGGGGAGTTTACCAAGAGTTCTCTGGGGGTCATGGCAAAGCCACCACCAGAAGGGCTCGTACTTGGGTCACCTTTCCACATCCCACTCCCCCAACCACTCCATGGAAGAGGCTCCCTTCCTTGAAAAAACCAGACTGGAATGGGACTTAGGAATGCTCATAACTGTGGCCAGCATAGTTGGAGACACTGATTGCTTTAGGGTAGTGTAGACATAGGAATTCATCTTAGTAGTTGTAAGGTTTCATTGTTAAAGCAGTGCTGCTAAACTGTTTCTTTGTCTTCTTTTCTCTTTCCTTGCAAAAACCAAAATAGGTTAATAGAATAAAACAGTTTCAAGCTTAAGCCTCTCTTTCTAGCTTCTACATAGTTTGCACCTTGTCAGGGAACATTTGGCAGGAGGCTTCCTGTGTGCTGTTTTTTGATGTCCCTTATCAATCCCCGAATATTCAGAGATGAGTGGAGAGGCACACCTTTCCGGGGACAAAAGAAATGCATACATTCTTAAAGTAAAGTAACCATTTACAGCCTTCTTCCCTCTCGGATATGGAAAGTGAGTTTTTACAACTCCCTCTCTTTGAGATAAGATTCTAGCCCTATGTTTCCTGGATAAGTTGCAAGATTTTTATCTTTGCTGAAAAGGCTATCTTATAAGACAGTGTATCTATGTCCACATTATGCTGAATAAAAAGTATTCCTGAGACATTCAAATGGTAAACATACTATTGTTAAGTCTAATTATGCAGAAATCCGACCTTTTGCAAGGAAAATGAGCTTAACGTTAAAGTTGTTGATGGTAGGCAGAAAACAAAGATTGCATAAAATAGTTGTGATGTAATGGGGATGTTTTTTGGCTATAAAACTGTAAACTAACAAAAAAAAAGTGAGAGACTTCTCCATCACCCCTACAAAACTAACAGCAATAAAGAGAGACTGCTCCATCACCACACATCGACTCAGCTCAGTTCTTCCCCCAACGCCACTCATCCCCCAAGACCCCCAGACCCCGCCAGGGCTGGACCCTGGCATATAAGTTTAAGGTGTATAGCATAATGATTCAGTGCATGTATACATTGCAAAATGATAGAATTTACTCTCTTAGCAGCTTTCAAATATATCATACAGCATTGGTATGTAGAGTTATCTAGTAGTTGGTATCTAGAGTTATCATTGGTATCTAGAGTTATCATGTAGGTCATGACATCCCCAGTACTTATTTATCTTACAACTGGAAGTTTGTAACTTTTGACCAACTACACTCAATTGCTATACTATACTTCCCATCCCTCTGACAACCACACATCTAATCTTTTTTTTTACTAATATGAGTTTACCTTCTTTAGATTCCACATGTGAGTGAGATCATACAGTGTTTACTTTCTCTGTCTGGCTTATTTAACTTAGCTTATGGACCCTTACGGTTCATCCACTTATTGCAAATGGCATAATTTTTTTTTCTTTTTCTTTAGTTTATAAATAAATTAAAAATTATTTATATTTACATATATGTATATATCTGTCTAGAAGCTGTTCCCCTATGTTTTCTTCTAGGAGTTTTCTTGTTTAGATCTCATATTTAAGTCTTCAATCCATTAGTATCTGAAGTGATTCTGAAGAATGATAAAGTTTAAGAACCACCAGTATAAAGGATTTTTTTAATTCCTACCATTGCTTTTTTAATGATTTAGATGTTACAGATCTTGTGTCAGGATCTAACTTACATTCTTGGGGTAGCCAAAGTTCCTGCACACACTGTCTTGTAAATGTTGTATTGCTAACTAACCCCACATGTTCACGCATAGTTCTTAGGCTCTTTAGGTAGACAGTATTAGCCAATGAAAGATTTTACATGAGCAAATGGAAAGGTAGTAGCCTATAACCCAGCGACTATGTTATAATAAAAGTAACTTATACTATATGACACCATACATGTATACAGCTATTAAACAAACAATATTTATTAATAAGTGTACATAAAAAATTCATAAGGCCTCTTCTCTAAATTAGATGAACTTGCAGGATTCTGTTTTTTTAGTTACTGTGACCACACCTGACATGCACTCTAGGCAGAAGGATGATGTTCTTTTCATTTGTTTTAAATTTATTTGCTTATTTGGCTGCACTGGGTCTTGTGGCATGTGGTATCTTCGATCTTCATTGAGGCACGAAGGATATAGTTGTGCCATGCGAACTCATAGTTGTGGCATGTGGGATCTAGGTTCCTGACTGAGGGTCAAATCTAAGTGTCCCACATTAGGAGTCCACGGTCTTAGCCACTGAACAAACCAGGGAAGTCTTAGGAGGATGATATTCTTAAGTAGAATTTCTTTACCTTTATATTTGTCATTTGTTATTGCCATAGGACAACTCTAAAGCCTTGTACCCATTGGCTGGAAGAAGGATGGCAAGCCTTGGATATCATCTCTAAGGAGAAAGTTTACAAATCCTATATAACCAGTTGATGCAAAGGTGGAGATGATCTCTGAGATATTGTATCCAGTTCACGTATTTTAAATTCCCGTCATTTCCCCATGTGAGCCCATTCCCAACATGGGTCACGCCATTGAAAGTGAAGTGTTAGTTGCTCAGTAGTGTCCGGCTCTGTGACCTCATGGACAGTAGCCTGCCAGCCTCCTTTGTCCATGGGATTCTCCAGGCAAGAATACAGGACTGGGTAACCACTCTCTTCTCCAGGTGACCTTCCTGATCCTGGGAGGTGAACCTGGGTCTCCTGCCATGTGGGCAGATTCTTTACTGTCTGAGCCACCATTAAACAAGCCAATAATTTCATCAATAATAACTCATTTCTGACAGTCATTGTGCTATAAAGCGAAGCTTCAGGTGTTGACTGGCACATGGTTAACAGGAAGGCCACAGCAGGGCTTTTACGCTGGTGGCCCACACCTGATTGGAAGGGCAGATTGTTGGCCCTGATGTCCAAGAGGGAATGCATGTATGGTATCACACCGCACAGGCTGAAGTATGTACGTGAGCTACATACTTCAGAATGAGATTTTAAGAGAACTGCTCACAGAGGTGTGCGTGCTGAAGGGTAAGGAGATAAAAGAGGTGTCCAGAATACTTGGTGAGGTGGGGGCCGTGATTGCAGTGACTGACAAAATCACTGTCCCCAAACACCCTGAGATGTTATGGCGACGACGGCATCTGGCAGGTGGAAACATTATAGAAGTGACCGCATTGCCATTGCTAGAGTACTAAGCCCAGGCTTTCAGCTCAGTTCAGTTGAGTCACTAAGTCATGTCTGACTCTTTGTGATCATAGGGAGTGCTCTACATTATGCTCAGTTCTTAATATACTTGAATTTAATCTTTATAGTAACTATTTGAGGTTGATATACAAAAATGAAGCTTGAGGGAGTTAAATAAGGTCCCCAAGTTATCTAGCTGGTGAGTGAAGCCACTATTTAAGCCATTTTTATCTGACTCTAAATCCCATGATATTTATATTTTTAAAAGAGGAGAATGATGTGGCTTAGCAGCTGCCCATGTAAAAATTATGTAGATGATTTACGCAATAAACCTAGACATGAGTCAACAGTGTGATGTGACTGTCAAAAATAAAATTATTTCAACCTTTGACTGCATTGCTAATAATGATAGCTCATGTATTTTAAGTGCTGGCCCTGGCCATGTGCTAGGCCCTATTCTAGATACTTTACATGTATTAACTCATTTTATCTTCACAACAATATTACAATGTTATCTTCTCTATATAGAGGGAATGGAGGCTCAGATCAAGGACCTTGCCAAGGTTTACAGTAGCCAGAATGTGGTGACTGAATGAGGAGAGACACCTGTCTTCTTCTGGCCGTGCCCAGATCTTTCCTTGAGCCTACAAAAGCAAGCTGGAGGATTCTGAGTTCATGAAACTTCGCTTCTTATTTACGTGAGTGGTTCTTCGCATGCCTAGAGTCCACCCAGGTAATCAGTGACATGGAGAGTTCCATGCTCACACTCACAGGTAATAATTCAGAATCAGCACCTTAAACAACCTTCCTGAGTGATTCCGACATCAGGTGAACTCTGAGGATACTCTAGAAACACCAGTTCAAGACCAGTTTAAGATGAGGTCCAAGGGTAAAAGAAGAGTTGTCCCATGTCTCAAAAGAAGGCACTTAGAGGAAATTCTTCACACAAGAACACACACACACACACAGACAAAGAGAGACAGAGGGAGAAAGAAGAGCCTTATTCCTAAGCCACCCCACACACAAAGATTAAAAAGTATGTACAAGGACATTTATTTTTAAATTTATATACCCGATATTACTTGTTACTTTATTTACAATGGGCTTTGATGCTTTTACGACCATAGCAGTCAGAAAAATTAAAATACATCCAGTAAAAATAATCTTTTAGAGAACATTATAAAACTGAAAAGCTGAAAAATATTTTTTCAGTTAATAGACTGTGTTTTAGAGCAGTTTTAGGTTCACAGTAAAATTCTGAGAAAGTACAGCCCCCAAATTCCTGCCACCCCCACATACACACGCAGCCTCCCCACCAATATTAACATCCTGCTTTAGTAGGACAGGCTTGTTACAATCAGGGAACTGACATCGACACATCATTATCAACCAAAGTTGATACATTAGGGTTCACATCAGGGTTCGCTCTTGGTGTTGTATTGATACAATCTATGGATTTTGACAAATGTAAAGTGACATTTATCCACCACTATAGTATCATACAGAAGAGTTTCACTGCCCTAAAAATCCCCCGTGCTCACTCATTCATCCCTTCCCTCCCAATTTTTCCCTGCACACATCAAGAATCCCTGGTAATCAATGATCTTTTTACTGTCTCCATAACTTTGTCTCTTTCACAATGTCATATAATTGGAATCATATACTATATACCCCTTAGTATTGGCTTCTTTCACTTGGCAATACACATTTAAAGATCCTTCATGTCTTTTCACGACTTGATAGTTCACTAATTTTTAATCACTGAATAATATTCCAGTATATGAACATACCACCCTTTAGCCATCACCTACTAGAGAACATACTGTTTGTTTCCATATTTTGGCAATTATGAATAAAGCTTCTGTAAATATATGTGTGCAGGTCTGTGTGTGAACTTAAGTTTTCAATTCAATGCAGATAAATATCAACCTGTACAATTAATTGCTGGATTACATGGTAAGAAGATATTGGGTTGTGTAAGAGACTGCAAAACTGTCTTCCAAAGTGGCCATACTACTTGCATTTCCACCAGCAATGAAAGAGAGATCCTGATGCTCCACATCCTTGTCAGCATTTGGAATTATATCCATTCTAGTAAGTGTGTGGTGGTATCTTACTCATTGTTTTAGTTTGCAGTCCCCTAATGGAATATGATGTTGAGCATCATTTCATATGTTTTCTGATGGTCTGTATATCATCTTTGGTGATATATTTGTGCAGATATCTTTCCAATTTTTAAATTGGATTGTTAATTTTCTTATCGTTGAGTTCAAGAGTTCTTATTTTTCTACTTACTTACTTATCTTACTTATTCTAGTTCTTTATCAAATATTTCTTTTGCATATATTTTATGTAAGGCTGTGGCTTATCATCTTGTGATCTTGATGGTGTCTTTTGAAGAGCAGAAGTTTTTACTTTTAATGAAGTCCAATTTACCAATTTTTTCTATCATGAAGGATACTTATATCTAAAAAGACATCACCAAACCCTAAGTTATCTAGATTTTCTCCTATATTATATTCTAGAGTTTTTGATATTTTATTAGGCCTATGATCATTTTTTTTTCCAAGTGGATGTCTGGTTGTTCCAACACCATTTATTGAAAACACTGTCCTCTCTCCAGGATTCTCTTGTGGCTCAGCTGGTAAAGACTCCGCTGGAAATGCAGGAGACGTGGGTTTGATCCCTGGGTTGGGAAGATAACCTGGAGAAGGGAAAGGCTACCCACTCCAGTATTCTGGCCTGGAGAATTCCATGGACTATAGTTCAGGGAGTCACAAAGAGTCAGACACCACTCAATGACTTTCACTTTTATCCTTTCTCCATTGAATTGACCTTGCTCATTTGTCAAAGATCAGCTGACCGTAATTGTGTGGCTGTTTCTGGGCTCTCTATTCCATTCAAGTTATCTATTTGCTTATTCTTTCCTCAATACCATACCGCATTGTTTATCGCAGGTTTACAGTAAGTCTTGAAGTGATGTAGTGTTAATCCTCCAACTTTGTTCTTCTCCTTCAGTATTGTGTTGTCTATTCTGGGTCTTTTGCCTCTTCATATGAACTTTTGAAGCACTTAGTTGATAGCCACAAAATAACTTGCTGAGGATTTGATTGAGATTACATTGAATCTATATGTTAAGTTGGAGAGAACTTCATCCTAAAAATACTGAATCTTTCTACTAATGAACCTGAACTCTCTCTCTATTTATTTAGTTCATCTCTGATTTCTTTCCTCAGAGTTTTGTAGTTTTCCTCATATAGGTCTCAATACCTATTATGCCCAATTTATACCTGAGTACTTCATTTTTGTGTGCTAATGTAGGTGGCATTACATTTTCAGTTTCAAATTACAGTGGTTTATTGCTTGTATATGGGAAGTTGATTGACTTTTGTACATTCACTTTGAATCCTGCAATCTTGCTATAATTCATAGCTGTTCCAGGTCAAGTTTTGGTTGATTTTTTGAGGTTTTCTACTTAGGTGATCATGTCATCTGTGAACAAAGAGTAGTTTTATTTCTTTCTTCCCAACAGACAAACTTTTGATGATCATGTCATCTGTGAACAGAATAGTTTTATTTCTTTCTTCCCAATAGACAAACTTTTAAACTTCCTTTTCTTATCTAATTGCATTAGCTAGGACTTGCAGCAGAATATTAAAGACGAGCACTGAGACATCCTTGCCATGCTCCTAACCTAAGGAAGTTTGTAGTTTCTTTCCATTAGGTATGATGCTAACTGTAGGTTGTTGAGGAAGTCCTCTCTATTCCTAATTTGCTGAGGCACAACATAATTTTAATATAAAAAAGTACCAAAAGCAGTGTGCACAGTTCCATCCTGATTTTGTGAAAAAGGTATTTTGCATTGAAAAAAAAAAACGAGTGGAAAAATTTGTGGACTACTTAATTCAAAGTAGCCCTTTGGGGCTGAAAATTTGGTATTTTCTTCTCTACCTATTTCTGCATTTTCTAAATTCTTCACAATGAACCTATATGTATTTTTTATAACAGAAAAATAACATAATGAAAACTGATTAGGTGTTCTAGAAGGAATGATTTGCAGACAGAAGAAAAAAAATTAGAGGCTAAATAAATTAGAAATCTAAGACGAGAGAACTGATTTAGTAACAGGGTCAGCACTGAGAATGTAAGCTCTCTGAGGGCCAGGGGTGCCCGAAGGATGATCACAGCACAATAAATCAAGTCCCTAGTGTCTCAGCTTTGACTGTGAAATGCCATTTATGCATTTGGCATTCTGAGCATGATTTTGATGGGTTTGGAACGAGGTTTCTGTCTTTCCAAGTAGTTTTTGCTCATTATTTTAGAAGGAGGAAAGAGAGAGAGAGGTTGAAACTGGGCTGAACTACTGAATCAGGAACAGAATGATGCGATAGGTCCTAAGAGAGGGGAGGAGGAGCGCGCCCCCAGCCCCAAGGTTGCGGGGAGGAGCGCGGGCGGCTGGTGCGGGCTCCGGAGCCCCGCGCACACGTGGGCGGCGGGAAGGGGGCAGCAGCGCCCCCGCCTGGTGCCCGCGCTCGGGGGCCGGCACCTCCGGTCCGCCCAGGTGCCTCGAGAGCGCACACCGCCGCCGGCGCTCTCCGGGTTCGGGGGCTCCCGCGCCTGCCGTGTGCCCTGGGCGGCGGCGGCGGCTACAGCCAAGGGGCGCGGCGCTGGCACTGCCCTGCGGCCGGCGGGCTGCAGCGAGTCCCGCGGACCGGCCGGAGCCGGGCTGAGCCGCCGCGCCCGCATCGCGCCGCACACCGCCGAGGCTTTCGCGGACAGTGGCGCGGGCGCGCCCGGGCGGCGTGGGGACCCTCGCCGGGCCTCGCACCCACCTTCCCAGGGGCCGCGGCCAAGGGCAGCTCGGGCCCGCGGCCCCTCAGCCTCAAGTCTGGGAGCTCCCGGCTCTATTCTGACATTGCCTATGGGGATCCGAGAGTTTCCCGGCGGCGCACCCAGGGGCAAAGGCATCACCATGTGAGTAGTGCCCCGGGTGCGGGCGGCGGGGTGGCCTCTGGCAGCTGGGACGCGGGCAGTCTGAAGCTGGGGAGGGGGCGGCGCGCGCGGCGGAGCTGTTTGGGAAGTTTAGGGCATCCTCTCCGTCGCCACTCGCCCCAACCTGCTCTGCCCCGAGGCGCCCAGTGCCGGGCTCCGGAGACGGGACCCGACGCCCAGGCTGCCGAGGGAGCTGGGGGGGCGGTGGAGCGGGAAGGGCGCACCTGCCCGTAGAGGGCCCCGGGAGGCGCCCAGCTCGCCCGGGGAGCTCACCCACGTTCTCCCCCGCCCCTTCTGTCCCTCGCTGCCCATCTGCCCGCGGCCTCAGTGGCATGAGGAGGTCACCGGACGTCAGCCCCCGGAGACTGTCCGACATCAGCCCCCAGCTCCGGCAGCTCAAGTACTTGGTGGTGGACGAGGCGATTAAGGAGGATCTGAAATGGTCGCGCTCGGTGGAGGACCTTAGCAGCGGGCCTGTGGGGCTCACGTCCATCGAGGAGCGGATCCTGCGCATCACCGGCTACTACGGCTACCAGCCCTGGGCGACGAGCTACAAAAGTAAGACCCCCCACCCCAGGGCCCCCAGCCGCGCCTCCGCCCCGGCCCCATTTTCCAGGTCCGCTGGCGCATCTGCCTGGTAGTTGGCTCAGCAGTCTCCGGGAGCGCGCCCAGGCCCGCGTCCAGCCCCTCCCTGCTGTCCTGCCCGCGCTCACAGACCCAGGTTTGCAAGTTTTAGCAAGAGGCCTGGAGACGGCTCTCTCGGACCTTTAGGAATTTCTGATCCGTTTTTTAACACCCTCTCTCCTTCCCACAGACATCGCTCTGTCTTCATCCCCTTGCACTTGAGATGTCACAGGAGACTGGAAACTCAGTGTATTCTTGTCCTCTGTGGCTTCTCTCTGGATCCGAAAGTGTTAGCTGCCCCGGGTTGGGTCTCTTAGTGAGAAACCGCTGGATTTTAACTCTTCCCTGGATCTCTTAGGCCTGGTGATGGAGGAATTATTGGAGTCTTCGTTTTAGATCTCTGTCATTCCCTTTGTCCTCAGTTTGGAGATTGCCTATGGATCATTCTAGCGATTGGCGTTTGGTCCCTGAGAGATGAATGGTTGGTGCCAGGTGGAGCAGCTGAAACTTTTCTTTGCCAGTGGCTCCAGCTGATGGCTTTGGCGACGCTGTGATCAGTTTATACAGATATTACCTGTGTGACCAGGACTAATTTGGTGGGGATTTCTTTCTCTCATTTGGAAGAGAGAACTTGGCTACAACGACCTCCGAAACCTATAACTGTAAATGATAATTCGGTGACTCCATCACTATTGTTCCACAAGCAGAAAGAGAGCCATTTACCACCTTAGTCAGTCCAAGAAATGAGTATTGCTTCATTCCATTTGTAATCAAGACTAACAGCTTATGAGATGTGGTTTTATCCTTCAGTTCTTGAAATTGGAACATATTTTATCAGTCTTTAGGGAAAAGAAATCAAGCTTTTGTAAATTAATCATATTGAGTTCTAAAAATATGTCTACCTTTAGTTTTTCCCTAAAGCCCTTGGTTCCAAGCCAAAGGTCAGTGGTATGCTAGCAGTTAGCTGGTAACTTTTAGGTTATGTGCAGGAAGAAGCATATGATTTTATGATGTTTTGTTTCATGCCCTTACTTGTTTTTAAAGGACAAGAGTGATTGCATTTAACTCCGTAGCAACCTTTAAAAGGTTATCTGCGTCTCCTCCAATATCCTGGTGCTAATGCTAGAATTGTAGCTGATAAATGGGCTTTGGATCACAGAAAGAAGGGACCAAGTTTTCTTTTCAGCTGAGAAACACTGGGTATAGGATAAGAGAATGAAAACCCATTGGAAACGATATCTCTTATAGATAAGGGTAGGACTCCCAGTGTCTATTTCTGCTTTCTAAATTTCTATTAGACATTGTCTCTTTCTTATTTCTGTTCTCAGCTCTCTTAATAAGAAATTAGAATCGTCTAAATAGAGACAGTTGTACAGATTACAGCCTTCCTAGCATCGTCTATTCAGGCCCTGGAATCATAAGATTGATCATTGTAATTCTATTTGTGACTGGTCCCATGTGCTTTGTAGAAATTTTCACCAAGGTCCATGACTCTGGGTGTCGGTGGGGAGCTTACAGCAGTGATTGATGCGTTTGGTACAAATACACTTAATAATTGAGGCAGGGGAAAGACCATATGGAAAATGAGTCTCTTGTACCACCAGTGGTATTCTTAAATACCTTCTCTGAGGCTTCATTGAAAGAGTAAATATCAGGGGAGAAGGCTACAGTGATCATTGTGACAAGAAAAATCACTTTACTCCACCCTCTATTCCTGTGAAGATTCTTCTTTATTCCAAGAGATCTCCTTTTTACTAAAATGCTTGAGGTCACAACTGACATTCTGATGAATTAATTGGATTTCAAGTTTAAATTTAGAGAAGTTCATGTTTTATTAATGTAGCCAAATACGTTTTAGGGCAGTCCTTTGGCTGTTTGCCATTTCTACCCAAGTAGGAAAAAAAATAATAATAAAGGTTTATCTGTCTGTTGGTATCAGTGAGTTATTTTGTTGGTTAATAATTGCACTCAACAAACTGGAAGAGACAATCATTACAAAATATACTTCTCGGGGTGTCAAGAGCAAGTTAGGGAATGTTCCAAGCCTTATCCTTGATATTATGATGTCACCTTTGATTCATCTTTCAAAGTGGCTTCTCTGGGTCCCCACTGAGGGAGTTGACAGTGAGGGTGTCTGGGTTAGTGGAGAGTGTAAGTAAGCTGCCTTTATAGCAGCAGATATTATTTATTAACCAAGTATTCATTGTTGTCCTCTTAACTTTTAGACTTTGTTCATCAGTTGTGTCTGACTCTTTGCTACCCCATGCACTATACAGTCCATGGAATTCTCCAGGCCAGAGTACTGGAATGGCTGGACTTTCCCTTCTCCAGGGCATCTTCCCTGCCCAGGGATTGAACCAGGATCTCTTGCATTGCAGGCGGATTCTTTACCAGCTGAGCTAGCAGGGAAGCCCTTGTTTGGGGGCAGTGAAGATAAATGAAGTAATTGGGAATAGCGCAGGAATGATCTTTGCTCAAGATTCTGAGCCCAGTCAATGAGGTGAACGCATTACCCTGTGGACAAGGGACTTTTTGTGAAGAATTGTTTTTTTAAAAATTCCTAAAGGCCCCTGGGTCCAAGAGGGATGGTTTATATGTCACATTCAACTGATAATTAAGCTATAAGCTGGTGGAAGGGTGGGATTCCTCTTTTCAGTGGCCACAGTCCTCCAATTCCACATTCCATTCCTGAACAACATTATTGCTGGACAGTATTCTTAGGGGTGCCTTCCCTGATGGCTCAGATGGTAAAGAGTCTGCCTGCCAAGCAGGAGACTCAGGTCTGATCCCTGTGTTGGAGAGATCCCCTGGAGAAGTGAATGGCTACCCACTCCAGTATTCTTGCCTGGAGAATTCCATGGACAGAGGAGCCTGGCAGACTACAGTCCATGAGGTTGCAAATAATTGGACACGACTGAGTAACTAACACTTTTCACTTTCATCCTTAGGAAGTCCTTGGCTTCCCAGTTTTAAGTGTACCCAGAGCCCAGAAGGCATGTGGTCCAAAGTAGTTGCTCAGTTAATGTTTGTTGAATGAGGGAATGGATACAACCTGAAACACTGACCTCTGAGAGAGAAAACCTTTGAACATACATTTTAATGCTTTGTATTGTTTAGTTCTTTATGCTCACTTATGTTAGGTTGGAATTTGCTTTATCCTTTCCTTATTCTTCAATAGCGAGTGCCATCTTTGGCTTTCTGAACCATAGGCTAGACCAGAATCCTTTTTTTTTCTTTTAATGGCTTTAGTTTATTCTAATATAGCAGTTGTATTGACTGATTTTATAGAGTTAAAATAATCTTGCTTGCCTATGGCAAACCCTCATGATTTTTTTTTAAATTGAAGTATAGTTGACTTAAAATGTTGTATTAGGTTTTGGTGTACAACAAAGTGATTCAGTTATACAGCTATCCCTTTTCATTTTCTTTTCCATTATGGTTTATTACAAGATATTGACTATGGTTCCCTGTGCTATATAGTAGAACCTTGTTGTCCAGCCATCCTGTATAGAATAGTTTGTATTTGCTAATCCCAAATTCCCAATCCGTCTCTCCTTTACCTGCCTCCATCTTGGCAACCACGATAGACTGGAATTCTTTTTTTTTCTTAATTTATTTATTTCTAATTGAAGGATAATTACAATGTTGTGTTGGTTTCTGCTGTACATCCACATGGATCAGTCATAGGTATACACATAGACCAGAATTCTATTGTTGTTGTTATGGAAATCCTGACTTTATATGACTATTTTACTTGAAATATGGTCCTTGCCACAGTGGGCCAGAATTCTTGATGACAAGCTTTCATTTAACCCGGTGATTCTCATCTTCAATGCTACTGACACTTGGTAACTGAATAATCCTTTACTGTGGAGAGGGGGACCGTCTTGTGCATGGAAGGGTGTTCAGCACCATCCTCGGCCTGTAGTACACCCCTCCCCCCAGCTGTGACAACCAAAAGTGTTTCCAAACAATGCCAGATGTTTCATGGAGGGGTGAAGAGTCCTCATTTAGGCTCACTCCAAATTTCTGCTGCAAGTGAACTATCTTACCTGGAGCAATAGTGCTCACTTAGCCGGCCTGCCTTCTCAACTCTCAGCCTTCTCCTCCTTCTTCCTGGACTGCTTCTTGTATTTCCAGGAGGGGCCAGGCTAAAATCAACCGCCTTCTGCAAAGAACTGGTTGCTTCTGCAGCTACCGTGATTCTGTACCCACTTACTGTAAATTGATACCCTGTAGAAAGTGCTCGAGAATTCAGAACAGTTTGGATAGCTTTTCATTTTTTAAAATTGTTATTGGCGTATAGTTGCTTTACAGTGCTGTGTCAGTTCCTACTGTACAGTGAAGTGAATCAGCTATACGTCTACATATATCCCCTCTTTGGGGGATTCCCTTCCCATTTAGGTGGCCACAGAGCCCGGAGTAGAGGTCCCTGTGCTATACAGTAGGTTCTCATTAGCTATCTATTTTATACATAGTATCAATAGTGTATCTTATGTCAAGGCCAATTTCCCAGTTCATCTGATCCCTCCCTTTACTCCCTTTGTGTCCATACCTTTGTTCTCTATTTCTGTTGTGCAAATAAAATCATCTATACCATTTTTCTATATTCCTGAATAGCTTTTCTAGTGACTTCCTTTCCCCTCCCACCAGGGCCACAGCAGAAGAGAAATGACCAGCTGGACCTTCTTCTGCCTCCCTCTTCCTTTCATAATTTTCTGGGGTAGACACCAGTTGGGGAGGAGATGGCTGTGGAGGGCAGGAGGAGGACCAGAGACCAGAAATGAGCCATCCTAATAGTGGACAGTGAGGCCCCAGGCCCTGGATGCTGTGGGGGACTGGCTGCATTTGGTTATAGGATGATTGAAGTAGTAGGTCTTGGCGATCTCAGATGGAGGTTCTTATGCAGGATAAAGGAGCATTTATATATGTTCCTTCATTTTCATTTATTCCTTTAGTAAAGTTTTACCTATTCATTTAATTTGACTGTGCTATGTCTTAGTTGCAGCACTCGGAATTTTTGATCTTTGTTGCTGCATGTGGGATCTTTAGTTGGGCATGTGGGGGTCTAGGTCCCCAACTAGGATTGAACCCGGGCCCCTTGCCTTGGGAGCATGGAGTCTTAGCCACTGGACCACCGGGGAAATCACTCATTTAGCAAAGTTTTTGAGAGCGTTTACTCTATGCCAACATACACAGATCAGAGTTGGGAGATGATAACAGCCGAGGTATGTTCTTGTCAAGAAACAGAAATCTGCAAATACTTACATCTAAAAAATAGACACACTATTTACATTTTAGCAGCGCTGTTACTTTGCAAAAGGTTTCCCTAACGAATGTTTTCAGATGGTGAGCTCACAGCATTTTCTAGTAAAGAAATTTTCTAGGAATAGCTTTTGGAGAGGCTATGTTTATTGCTTAAAATGAAGTACACCTGTCTCCTGAATGCATGGTGCTGGTATATGCGAATATTAATACAAATAGTTAAAAAAATAAGGATATAGTCAGTTTACAAGGTTATGTTGGTTTCTGCTGTACAGTGAAGTGAATCAGCTATGTGTGCACACACACCCCCCCCCAGAGCTTCCTCCCACCTCATCCCCTCATCCATCCCTCTGGGTCATCACAGAGCACAGAGCTGAGCTCCCTGTTACACAGCAGCTTCCCACCACCTCTCTGTTTCACACATGGCCCTGCACACTGCAGTCTTCCAGTCCAAAGTCCGTTTTTCTGTCTGCCTCTCTGTTCCTGCCCTGCAGACAGGTTCATCTGTACCATTTTTCTAGATTCCACATACATGTGTTTAATACATGATACTTGTTTTTCTCTTTCTGACTTACTTCCCTCTGTATGACAGATTCTGGGTCCATCCACGTCTCTGCAAATGGCACACTTTTGTCCCTTGCTATGGCTGAATCATATTCTATTGTAGATCTGTCTATCTATGCCACATCTTCTTTGTCCATTGGTTTAAAAAAAAATGATGATGGGTGTAGTTTTAAGTCATTTGTAGAGTAGAGGGCAGGCTAGTTCCAGATGAATGCCACATCTCTGGTCCATCCTGGCCTGCCACTGGCTGCTTGAATCAACTCTCAGAGCACTTGCAATACTGAGCAAAACCCAGTTTATCTGGGGGAGGTTTTGTAGCTCAAGGTAGAAAATGGTGGGCATTGAATAACTCACCTAGTGACAACGGAAAAGCATGTTTCAGGGTCCTTTAGGTTTCAAATGTTAGGAAGGGTTTCTGTAAGTTGAGAGGGAGAGTTTTTTGGAGAAGAACAGTCTTTCTACTCACTCTGCCCTTTCAGACCAGTGCGTGAGTACAGGTTGCTGATGTTGTTTCAGTGGTAACTGGAACAGTGGCTCATAGTATAATTGAATTCATGGTGAGCAACTTCTCTTTGATCCTCCCAAAATAGTAAAGGTCAGGTCAGCAATTCAAAAATGACCCACTTGGAAGAGATGTATAATTTGGTTGTAAAAGGTTATTTTACAGTGGAGCTTGGCATATGAAATTGTAGACTGAAAAGATTTTTTTTTATGCATCCTGTTTCATATTCCTTTCCCTTATGGTTCATTACCAGATATTGAACAGAGTTCTCTGTGCTATACAGTAGGACCTTGCTTATTCGTCTTATTTATAACAGCTTACATCGTCTAATCCTAAACTCCTGAACCATCCCTTCCTCCACAACCATGAAGTCTGTCCTCTGTCTGTGAGTCTGCTTCAGTTTTGTAGATAAGTTCATTTGTGTCCTATTTAGATTCCACATATATGTGATACCATATGGTATTTGTCTTTTTCTTTCTGACTTACTTCACTTAGTATGACAATCTCTAGGTCCACCTATGTTCCTGCAAATGGCATTGTAGATGGAAAAGATTTTAAAAGAAAAAAAATTGGAGGGGAGCAATAAAGCATAACATTTTCTAACATCTCAGAGAGTCAGTTTTATTCCTGGATATGAATACATGCTAATAATTTAGTAAATATTTTTCTGAGATTAGACAGGATTAAAATGCAGAACGATTCTTTTTTAAGAGAACGTGTTTGTCTCCAGGACACTTAGATCATCATTCGTTATAAACCGTTTGCTAATGGTCCAAATTCTCGCACCAGGAAAACCTAGTCTTCCTGGCCATAGAAGAGGTTTGGGCAAGGAGATTTCTTACTGTTCTTCGAAAGTCTATCCTGAGTCTCTACAGAGTGCCTAGTCTAAAAGAAATCACTTCAGCAGTGTTTCTCCTTTCTTTAAGTGACTGGAAAAACTCAGGTGAGTTGCGTCAAAAAATGAATCCACGTGTGTATGAGCTGTTGAACTCTGTTAAGTGTTTCAGTGAGAGCTGATAAGGATGCTGGTTGAATTGTAGCCCCTCAGGGAGGAGGGTACAACTGCAGTATTTTCTGTGTTGTTGAGAATGAAATCCTCCCCGGGAGCTGCTGTCTTATCCCAGCAATGTCAGTGCTGACAAGTTACTCATGTCTTCCAGCCTCTGTTTTCTTATCTACAAAATGGGGGTGAATATAACTGTTTTCCAGGATGGTTTTGAGAATTAAATGAAATAACATGTATCTAAAAAAAAGTAACATCAAGCCCTTTGCCTGGCATCCAGAAATGCCCCTTCATTTCCACTTATACATTTTGCAAACTTTTAAAATTTTATTCTATTTTCGGCTGCACTAGGTCTTCATTGCTGTGCGTGGGCTTTCTCCAGTTGCAGTGAGTGGGAGCTGCTCTCTATTGGGGTGCACGGGCGTCTCATTGTGATGGCTTCTCCTCTTGTGGAGCACAGGCTGTAGGGGCATGGGCTCAGTGGTTGCAGCTCATGGGCTCTAGAGCACGGACTCAGTTGTCCCGTAGCATGTGGGATCTTCCTGGACCAGGGATTAAGCCCATGTCGCCTGCATTGGACAGTGGATTGGCTACCACTGGATCGCCAGGTAAGTCCCTTGCAAACTTTTCTAACATCTGAAAGTTCAAGAATATAAGTTACAGGAGACAGAATTCTTGCCTTAAAATCTCACAGACTGGAGAAAGGGGCAAGTGAAATAACAGGGTGTGATAAAGGTTGGCGTTGGAGTGGTGAGTTTCGTATCAGAAGCTGGAGGAGTAATAAACCACAGGAAGTAGGTGGAGGGAAGAGTTGCATTCGGGCAAAGGGATGGTGTATGCACAGCAGTGCACATGAGCTGTTACTGGAAGGTCATCCGGCTCGGCTGGGAGCATCACAGAAATGTACAAGATGAAGCTGGACTGTGAGCAGAAACTGACCTTGCTCTCTGGTCATCTGCTGTGTGTCACCAGAAGGGCCACAGATGCACAATGCCACCTTACTCATCCAGGGCCCAGTCTAAGCGTCACTTCTTCCAAGGAGCTGCCCTGACCCTGTTGGATGCGGTGAGGTGTCCTTGCCGGGACTCCCATGAGGCTGTCACTTCCCTTACATGTTGTTAGGGCTAGCTTCATCCTGTGTCTGAAATGTAAAGATGGAAGGCTTTGCAAGGACAAGGCTCATCACTAGGTCTCCAGTCCCCAGTGTGGCTCATGGAACATAGAACTGTGATGATTCTGTTCCCAGATCACAGAGTATCTCTGGCACCTCAGTTCATAAACATTTGTTAAATGCACTAGCGAAAGTCCCTTTAGACACACACAGAAGTAGTGCCATCTCCATTTCTGTGGGTCTTCCAGGATTATCCTGCACAGAACTCTTCTGATTGTGTTCCTCTGTCAAGATTTGGGACACTTTTGGGAATATCTTCCCAGCTCAGCCTGACCCCCCGTGACTGCCCTGCACTCTAACTTCACGGTGGGCCCTCAGCATCATCTTCCTCCTGGACACCATAGATCAGACCCAAGGTCACTGTATCAGTTTCTCCCTCCTGGAATTTGAGATTAAAACCAGGAGATGGTGGTCTAGTTGGCATGGTCTTTTAAGTGGAGGAGGAGCCGAGAGAGAGCCATTCTGGCTTTTGTGTGGCTAGAGAGACAGAGAAAGCTGGTCCACATAGAGGGAAGGATAAGGCAGATGTGTAAGCAACCCAGAGAGAGCCTTGATATTTTCCTGCACTCCATGCTGAGTACCATTTCCCTGTACGGTCAAGATCTTGTTGTAGCTCCTCTTCCAAGCACTGGGAGACACCTTCCTGTGAAGTGAGCAGAAGCTGAGTTTTGTCCCATGCAACTGTGGACTCCTTGCTTAAGATTCTTGAGTGATTCCTGCTCAGGCCCATGTAGGACACAGCAGGGATGTACATGGCAGATAATTTTTCACTGGAAATAAGAAATCACTTCCTGACTGCTGAGATGACAAAGGCATTGGAGCCTCCATCACTGGAGAGCTTCAGAAAGAGGTGAACACCTTGAAACCCCAGCTGCTTTGAGTATTTCCTTACCCCATGTCAGGATTGAAGCAGACTTTTTAAAAAATACACACACACACATGCATAATGTCCTTTGGTTCAATTCATTGGTGACCGTGCATTGATCAGTAGGGTAATATACCAGTTTTGTTTTCTTATCTTATTGCAAAGCCTTTAAAGGGACTTGGACAGTTAGGAATCTGGTCAATTTTTAAAAAATATTTATTGATTTGGCTCTGTTGGGTCTTAGTTGCAGCACCCAGGGCCTGTGTTGCATCATGCAGGATCTTTCATGGCAGTGCCCAGACTCCAGTTGTGGCCCTCGGGATTAGGTTCTCCGTGGCTTGTGGGATCTTCGTTCTCAGTCAGGAATCAAACCCATGTCCCCTATATCGAATTCTTAACCACTGGACCACCAAGAAAGTCCCAGGAACCTGGTCAGATTTTTTGGTTAATGACGGTGGCACATTTTTCTCTCATGCAGCTGCAGGTAGCCTTAATTTATGATAATCTTTGAGGTGGTAGGAAACACGTTGCTCCTCTCAGGTGGTTTGCAGCCAAGAAGGCTTGAGGCTCTTAATGGACTCCTGAGGCAGAGACATTTTCAGTAACTTCTCAGAACCATTTTCTGGTGTTGACACATGTTTTCTGTGATATTCACATTTGCTCCTTGTCAGTCTGTTATGTATCATCCATAGTACTTGGCTAGATAAGAATCTCTTAGAAGGATTATTTTTATCCCTTTGCATCATCTACTTTGTACCCAGATGTGTTACACTGGGTAGTGTACCCATGTAGTGTTATAAAAGCGTGCATATATCCTCAGAGTTTTTTTCAATAGGGTCAGAAGAAAGATGCTTCTTTCAGAATGATGACTTTGCTTTCTTAGTTTTCTTTTTATAGAGTTTGCTCATTTTCAGTGAGCATATATTAAGATGCCCTGTTCTTTAAAAAAGGAATATAATTATGATTGTAGGTATGAAACATTTCGGTTTTGTGCTGTCTTCTCCTCATGCTGTGCGTGTGTGGGAGTTTAAGAAACACTCTAGTGACAAGTGCATTATGCTGGTGAATGATACAGAGGGAGGACTTGAACTTCTCTCCTCTATACAGTTCTTTTTAAAAAATTTTTATTTATTTATTTATTTTTATTTTCATTATCGTGTTGGTTTTGCTGTACATTGACATGAATCTGCCACGGGTATACATGTGTTCCCCTTCCAGAACCCCCCTCCCACCTCCCTCTGATTCTATCCCTCTGGGTCATCCTGGTGCACCAGCCCTGAGCACCCTGTATCAAGCATCAAGCCTGGGCTGGCGATTCATTTCACATATGATAATTTACATGTTTCAGTGCTGTTCTCCCATATCATCCCATCCTCGCCCTCTCCCATAGAGTCCAAAAGACTGTTCTATACATCTGTGTCTCTTTTGCTGTCTTGCATACAGGGTTATTGTTACCATCTTTCTAAATTCCATATATATGCGTTAGTATACTGTATTGTTTTTCCTTTTGGCTACTTTAGGCTCCAGTTTCGTCCACCTCAGTAGAACTATACAGTTCTTTTAAAGAAAGAATGAAATCACTTGAAGACCATTTAAATGCCATAACAGCAGATTTCAAGGGTTTATCCAAACTCTTTTGAGTCAGCATTTTGTTTTATTAAATATTTACCATAAGCATCTTTGGTAGGTGTATCTGATTTGATGCCATAGGTGTGTTCTCAGTTTCATGAAGGTTTTGTGATTCAAATTTATTCTAAAAACACAAATTTATTCTATAAAATGGGTAGTGGTGCGTGTGTCATTGTGTTCTTTCTATCTGAAACCTCAGAATACCTGGGAGGTTTTCAGTGTGGTGGCTGAGAAGGTGGAGAAAGGAATGCTTTCAAACCAGACCCCACTGCCACCATGCTGCCTCTTGAGAAGCCCATGGGCCAGACAGGGACTTCAGAAAATCACTGCAGGAAATTTCAGATACCACTCATGGAAAGGTTCGTCGGTCAATGATTTGGTAACAGATCAAACAGTGGAACTTACTATGAATGCATATTCATTTATTTTTTAAATCATTCATTCATTTGTTCATTCTGTCACTCACTCTTTGATTTATTCAGATATCAAATAGTTCAGTGCAGTAAACATATTCACTTCTTAGATAAGCTGTGCTAAATATATGGCATATTACCTATTTCCTACAAAACGATGGAACTGAGACGCCAGACAGACGTATCCTAGTCCATGACGTGATATACTTTTCTTGTTCAGGGCTATCCCACAAGTGGACCCCATGTTTCTTCTTGGTGCTTCCGTAACTAAATACCTTGGGATGTTTTGGATCAGATATTTTGGATAGGGCCTGAACCTTAGGAAGGCTTTTTTTCTCTTCCTTTGGAAACTAGTTGTTCTGCTGCTGTAGTGAGAGTTCTGCTTTGTGCATTTGTTGTAGCCCAGCCATGAAACGTCATTTTCTTTTCCGTGTCATCAGGCAGCAGCGAAGAGTGTTGGCTGAGTTGATGAGATTAAGCGACTAAGCCTGCACATTTCTTCCCTAATGTTTTCTGTTGCAGGCATTCGGTTTCTTTCCAGCTTTGAACAAAGCTTGCCTGAGACCTGAGACGTTTTTATTCCTCTGACTTGAGCCCTACAAGAAATAGCAGCGGACAGACTGAAATTCAGGGGAGTTGAGATTTACTTCCAGCTCTATGTGTTCCTGCCTGCTTGGCTGTCTGTTCTAACTATGCTGTTTCTCCAGTTCCTGTAAGAGAAAATCCTCACGTCCACTGAAATACTCCTTTAAAGATCTTCTCTTGGTTGTTCAGCCTAAGGATCATAACATTGTCCAGTTCTCCTAGATGTGAATGGAGTGATATTTCCAAGTGGGAGCTCTACTCCTATAAGTAACAAAAATCCTGATGAATGTGACTATTATTTTGAATATATATATATATATATATTATTGAAGAATAGTCGATTTGCATTGTTGTGATAGCTTCAGGTGTACAGCAGAGTGATTCAGTCATACATATATATGTGCGTATATATATATATTTTTTTCTTAGATTCTTTTCCCTTATAGGCAATTACAAAACATTGTAAGCATAGTTTACCTAGTTCTCTGTGCTATACAGTAGATCCTTGCTGGCTATCTGTTTTATGCATAGTAGGATGTTTATGTCAATCCTAAACTCCTAATCTATTCCCATGTCCCGCCCCACTGCAGCTGTAAGTTTGTCCTCTATACCTGTGACTCTATCACTGCTCTGTATACAAGTTCCTCTGCATCATATTTTTTAGATTCCACATATAAGTGATATGTGGTATTTGTCTTTGTCTGGCTTACTCTACTCAGTGCAATAATCTCTAGATTCATCCTCGTTGCTGCAAATGACTTAATTTCATTCTTTTTTGAGGTGAGTAATATTCTACTGTATGTACGTACCACATCTTTATCCTTTCAACTCACATGGACATCTGGGTTGTTTCCAAGGCTTGTAAATAGTACTTCCATGAACACTGGGGTGCATGTGTCTTTTTGAATTATGATTTTCTCCAGATACATGCCCAGGAGTGGGATTGCTGGGTTGTGAAGGTGAAAGTGTTAGTTGTTCAATCATGCTGACTCTTTGCAACCCCATGAACTGTAGCCTGTAAGGCTCCTCTGTCTATGAAATTCTACAGATAAGAATTCTGGAGGGGTAGCCATTCCCTTCTCCAGGGGAGCTTCCCTACCCAGGGATTGAACCTGGCTCTCCTGCATTGCAGGTAGATACTTTACTAACGTCTGAGCCACCAGGGGAGCCTTTGCTGAGTCATATGGTAATTCTGTTTTCAGTTTTTTAAGGAACTTCCATACCGTTCTCCATAATGGCTGCACCAGTTCTCACTCTAACAATATAGTAGAGCTCCTTTTTCTCCACATTCTCCCCAGCATTTGTTATTTGTAGACTTTTTGATGATGGCCATTCTGACCAGTGTGAGGTGGTCCTGGGGTCACTTTTCCATGTGCCAGGGAATCTAAGTTTCAGAGGTGTAAGTTAAAATCTAGGATGAGACTGAGCTGTCGGAGGACAGTGTCTTGTTCACTCCTCCCATCCTATCTTGCCAGCCTCCTTTGGCGTCCACCTCCTCTTGGAGCCGAGCATGCGCAAATCTCATCATGGAGAGAAGGCTGTACATCTTTGGAACTGAGGCTTCCTAACAGTCAGCAAGTGCCACCACTCAAATCAGTTCCTAGGGACTGAAGCCAAATCCAGCTTCTGTGCCCCGACACCAAATTAAATCTTGGATATAGTTTGGGAAAAGTAAAAAACAATAACTTTATTGTTTTGCCAGGCAAGCGGGGCCACGGTGGGTTAATGCCCTCAAAACTGTGTGTCCGACCTGGAAGGGCTACTGAGAGTTTTATAGAAATGGCTCAAAGAGCGTGATCAGCTTGTGGTCATTTTTCTGATTGGTTGGTGGTGAGGTAAGTGGGAGTCAGCATCAATCTTCTGATTCCAATGGGTCTGGGGTCTCTTTGCTGGTAGGCAGCATATGGTTAACTTCTTCCACATCGTTGGGGTGTCAGTATCTACAAAACAGCTCAAAGGCATGGTTATGTGTATCCCTTGAGGGGGAACCCATACTCTGCCCCAGGGCTGCACTGTTGTTTGTTAATTATTCCTCCCTTATATGGGCATCCCTTCCTTTCCCTGAGTAGCAACTGTTTGAACCTGCACATTGGAATGCAGGGAAGGTCTAGGAGGCTGAATGGAGCCTATTCTACAAATGTGCATCAGTTCAGTTCAGTCGCTCAGTCATGTCTGACTCTGCAACCCCATGGACTGCAGCACGCCAGGCTTCCCTCTCCACCATCAACTCCTGGAGCCTGCTTAAGCTCATGGCTATTGAGTTGGTGATGCTATCCAACCATCTCATCCTCTGTCATCCCCTTTTCCTCCTGCCTTCAATCTTTCCCAGCATCAGGATCTTCCAGTGAGTCAGTTCTTTGCATCAGATCACCAAAGTATTGGAGCTTCAGTCCAATGAATACTCAGACTGATTTCCTTTAGGCTTGACAGGTTTGTTCTTCTTGCAGTCTGAGGGACTCTCAAGAGTCTTCCCCAATACCATAGTTCAGAAGCATCAATTCTTGGTGCTCAGCTTTGTTTCTAGTCCAACTCTCATATCCATACATGAATACAGGAAAAACCATAGCTTTGACTAGATGGACCTTTGTCAGCAAAGTAATGTCTCTGCTTTTTAATATGCTATCTAGGTTGGTCATGGCTTTTCTTCCAAGGAGCAAATGTCTTTTAATTTCATGGCTACAGTCACCACCTGCAGTGATTTTGGAGCCCAAGAAAATATAGTCTGTCACTGTTTCCATTGTTTCCCCACCTATTTGCCATGAACTGATGGGACCGGATGCCATGATTTTTTTTTTTTTTTGCATGTTGAGTTTTAACCTAGCTTTTTCAGTCTCCTATTTCACTTTCATCAAGAGACTCTTTAGTTCCTCATTGCTTTCTGCCATCAGGGTGGTGTCATCTGCATATCTGAAGTTATTGATATTTCTCGCAGCAATCTTGATTCCAGCTTGTACTTCATCCAGCCTGACATTTCACATGATATACTCTGTATAGAAGTTAACTAAGCAGGGTGACAATATACAGCCTTGATGTACTCCTTCCCAATTTGGAACCAGCCCATTGTTCCATGTCCAGTGATAACTGTTGCTTCTTGACCTGCATACAGGTTTCTCAGGCAAGTAAGGTGGTCTGGGATTCCCATCTTTTGAAGAATTTTCCACAGTTTGTTGTGATTCACACAGTCAAAGGCTTTGGCATATAAAGCAAAAGTAGATGTTCTTCTGGAACTCTCTTGCTTTTTCGATGATCCAACGGATGTTGACAATTTGGTCTCTGCTTCCTCTGCCTTTTCTAAAACCAGCTTGAACATCTGGAAGTTCACGGTTCATGTACTGTTGAAACCTGGCTTGGAGAATTTTGAGCATTACTTTACTAGTGTGTGAGATGATTGCAATTATGCAGCAGTTTGACCATTCTTTGACATGGCCTTTCTTAGGGGTTAGAATGAAAATTGACTTTTTCCAGTCCTGTGGCCACTGCTGAGTTTTCCAAATTTGCTGGCATATTGAGTGCAGCACTTTCATAGTGTCATGTTTCAGGATTTGAAATAGCTCAACTGGAATTCCATCAACTCCACTAGCTTTGTGATGGATGCTTCCTAAGCCCCATTTGACTCACACTCCGGAATGTCTGGCTCTAGGTGAGTGATCACACCATTGTGATTATCTGGGTCATGAAAGTCTCTTTTGTACAGTTCTTTTGTGTATTCTTGCCACCTCTTCTTAATATCTTTTGCTTCTGTTAGGTTTATACCATTTCTGTCTTTTTTTGTGCTCATCTTTGCATGAAATGCCCCCTTGGTATCTCTAATTTTCTTGAAGAGATCTCTAATCTTTCCCATTCTATTGTTTGCCTCTATTTCTTTGCACTGATCACTGAGGACAGCTTTTGTATCCCTCCTTGCTGTTCTTTGGAACTCTACATTCAGATGGATATATCTTTCCTTTCTCCTTTGGCCTTTGACTTCTCTTCTTTTCTCAGCTATTTATAAGGCCTTCTCAGACAACCATTTTGCCTTTTTGCATTTCTTTTTCTTGGGGATGGTTTTGATCACTGCCTCCTGTACAGTGTCATGAACCTCTGTCCATAGTTCTTCAGGCACTCTTATCAGATCTAATGCCTTGACTCTATTTGTAACTTCCACTATATAATCGCAAGGGATTTTATTTAGGTCGTACCTGAATAGTCTAGTGGTTTTTCCTACTTTCTTCAATTTCAGTCTGAATTTGGCAATAAGGAGTTCATGATCTGAGCCACAGTCAGCTCCCTGTCTTGTTTTTCCTGACTGTATTGAGTTTCTCCATCTTTAGCTGCAAAGAATATAATCAATCTGATTTCAGTATTGACCATCTGGTGATGTCCATGTGTAGAGTCTTCTCTTATGTTGTTGGGAGTGGGTATTTACTATGACCAGTGTGTTCTCTTG
The DNA here is from genome assembly GCA_007570785.1 of Antilocapra americana. Lineage (NCBI taxonomy): Eukaryota > Metazoa > Chordata > Mammalia > Artiodactyla > Antilocapridae > Antilocapra > Antilocapra americana. The sequence continues at coordinate 18,736,252 of ML663567.1, read as the reverse complement.
ACAAAACTCTGTTAGCCTTTTCCCAGCTTCATTTTGGACTCCAAGGCCAAATTTGCTTGTTACTCCAGGTATCTCTTGACTTCCTACTCTTGCATTCCCGTCCCCTATGATGAAAGGACATTTGTTTTGGATGCTAGTTCTGGAAGGTCTTGTAGGTCATCACAGAATTATTCAAATTCAGCTTTTTCAGCATTACTGGTTGGGGCATAGGCTTGGATTACTGTGATATTGAATGGTTTGCCCTGGAAACGAACAGAGATCATTCTGTCAGTTTTCAGATTGCACCCAGGTACTGCATTTTGGACTCTTTTGTTAACTGTGAGGGCTACTGCTTTTCTTCTGAGGGATTCTTGCCCTCAGTAGTAGATATAATGGCCATCTGAATTAAATTCACCCATTGCAGTCCATTTTGGTTCACTGATTCCTAAAATGTCAATGTTCACCCTTGCCATCTCCTGTTTGACCACTTCCAATTTGCCTTGATTCATGGACCTCACATTCCAGGTTCCTCTGCAATGTTGTTCTTTATAGCATCGGACTTTACTTCCATCACCAGTCACAGCTACAACTGGGTGTTATTTTTGCTGTGGTTCCATCTTTTCATTCTTTCTGGAAATGTGCATATACATGGGCTAAGTTGCTTCAGTCATGTCAGACTCTGTGCAACCCCATGGACTGTAGTCCCCCAGGCTCCTCTGTCCATGGGGATTTTCCAGACAAGAATACTGGAGTAGGTTGCCATAAACTCCTCCAGGGGATCTTCCCGACCCAGGGATCAAACCCACATCTCTTATGTCTCCTGCACTGGCAGGTGGGTTCTTTACCACTAGTACCACCTGGGAAGCCCAATCTAGAAATGGGGGACACAGAAAAGCTTTTTTTTGCTGAGGAGCTCTAGAGGCTCCTGCTCAATTTTATTTACTCAGGTATAATATTACTTATGCCTCTAAATGAATGCATGAGAATTGGAGACATTATATTAAATTATGGGGGTTGTCTTGTGAAAAATGTCTTCCCTGCTAACTCAGGTGGTAAAGAATCCACCTTCAATGCAGGAGACCCTGGTTCAATTCCTGGGTCAGGAAGATCCACTGGAGAAGGGATAGGATATCCAATCCAGTATTCTTGGTCTCCCCTTGTGGCTCAGCTGGTAAATAATCTGCCTTCAATGTGGGAGACCTGGGTTCGATCCCTGGGTTGGGAAGATCCCCTGGAGAAGGGAAAGGCTACCCACTCCAGTATTCTGGCCTGGAGAATTCCATTGACTGTATAGCCCTTGGGTTTGCAAAGAGTTGGAGATGACTGAGCAACTTTCACTTTCACCTTTTGAAAAAAGGGAGGTCTTGTTAAGAATAACAGAAATAGAGACTCTTTTGGAATCCCCAGTGAAACAGAGAAAGCAGAAATGTTGCAGTCTATTAAGAGCAAGTTTCCTTGAACTGAGAGTGGAAAGGATTGATTGGTTTCAGAATCAAGTCTGCACAAGGTCGGAGGAAGTGTACTGAGTGGGAGGCAAGAGTGGGGTTTGAATTTCAAACAGTTTTTATGAGAAGAAGCATGTGTGAAGGGGCTCAGCTGAGGAAGGAGAGGTGACTAGTACCTTGCCATGCTCTGTGACCATCTTTGTAGTTGTCTCAAATGAATATTGATACTCATTTCCACTGGATATACATCCAAGAGGGGACTGTCAGGTTGCAGCATCATGGTGGACAAACTTGAAGGTGATCCCCAGTGATGTCTGCCTCAGAAGTCTAGCCCTTATGTAATTCCCTCTTTTTGAGTGTAGGTGGGACCTGTGACTTGGTTGTAACCAATAGAATATGGCAGGTGATGGGATATCCTTTCTGTGGTCATGTTGTGTTACATGAGATTCCACCTTGCCAGCAAACTCCCTTTATATCTTTCCTCTCCAGCCTTGATTAAACAGTTGGCCGTGTTTTGGAGGCCTGTGTGACAAACGGAAGCTGTCAGCGCTATAATCATAGGGAGCTGAAGGCTGCCCAACAGCCCTACAAGCAGAAAAGGAAATCCTTCCCTAGTTGAACCTTTTGATGAGAACCAGCCCTGCCAACATCTTGCCTTCAGCTTCCTGTGTAGAGGGGAAAGAAGAATAGTGTGATGACACAGGGCTTCCCCATGGTTCGGGGTAAAGAATCTGCCTGCCAAACAAGATACACCAGAGATGCAGGTTCAGTCCCTGAGTTGAGAAGATGCTCTGGAGAAGGAAATGGTAACCACTGCAGCGTTCTTGCCTGCAAAATCCAATGGACAGAGGCGCCCGGCAGGCTACAGTCCACTGGGTTCCAAACAGGCAGACACGACTCAGTGGCCAAGCGTGCGCAGATGCAGGCTACCAGAAGAGTAAAGAAATGAATCAGGCATTCGGGGAGACCTGGAGGCTGGGCTTGCTTCTGCCATTTGCTGACTGGGTCTCATCGTCCTGGTCCCTCACTCAGCCTGGCCAGCCTTTCGTTTTTGTGTTCAAAGAAGGGATTTGGTGGGACTTCCCTGGTGGTCCAGTGGTTAAGAACCTGCACTTCCAGTGCAGGGTACATGGGTTGACCCCAGGTCTGGGAATAAGATCCCCCCATGCTGCGTGGTGTGGCCAAAAATGTAAAACGTAATAATACATTCAAAAATAAACTCAAAATGGGTCTAAGATCTAATCATAAGACCAGAAACTATAAAACTCCTAGAGGATAACACAGGCAAAACACTCTCCGACATAAACCAAAGCAGTATCCTCTATGACCCACCTCCCAGAATATTGAAAATAAAAGCACAACTAAACAAATGGGAGCTAATTAAAATTAAAAGCTTCTCCACAACAAAGGAAACTATAAGCAAGGTGAAAAGGCAGCCTTCAGAATGGGAGAAAATAATAGCAAACGAAGCAATGGACAAACAATTAATCTCAAAAATATACAAGCAACTCCTGCAGCTGCATTCCAGAAAAATAAACGACCCAATCAAAAAGTGGGCCAAAGAACTAAACAGACATTTCTCCAAAGAAGACATACAAATGGCTAACAAACACATAAAAAGATGTTCAACATCACTCATTATCAGATAAATGCAAATCAAAACCACAATGAGGTACCACTTTACACCAGTCAGAATGGCTGCCATCCAAAAGTCTACAAGCAATAAACGCTGGAGAGGATGTGGAGAAAAAGGAACCCTCTTACACTGTTGGTGGGAATGCAAACTAATACAGCCACTATGGAAAACAGTGTGGAGATTCCTTAAAAAACTGCAAATAGACCTGCCATATGACCCAGCAATCCCACTGCTGGGCATACACACTGAAGAAACCAGAATTGAAAGAGACACGTGTACCCCAATGTTCATCACCACATTGTTTACAATAGCCAGGACATGGAAGCAACCTAGATGCCCATCAACTGACGAATGGATAAGAAAGCTGTGGTACATATACACAATGGAATATTACTCAGCATTAAAAAAAAATTCATTTGAATCAGTTCTACTCAGGTGGATGGAACTGGAGCCTATTATCCAGAGTGAAGTAAGCCAGAAGGAAAAACAACAATACAGTATACTAACGCATATATATGGAATTTAGAAAGATGGTAACGAGAACCCTGCATGCGAGACAGCAAAAGAAATGCAGATGTATAGAACAGTCTCGTGGACTCTGTGGAAGAGGGCAAGGGTGGGATGATATGGGAGAATGGCACTGAAACATGTTAATTATCATATGTGAAATCAATTGCCAGCCCAGGGTTGATGCTCAGGGCTGGTGCACTGAGATGACCCAGGGGGAGGAAATCAGGAGGGAGGAGGGAGGGGGGTTCTGGAGGGGGAGCACATGTATACCCATGGCTGTTTCATGTCATTTTATGGCAAAACCAACACAATAAAGTAAAGAAAATTAAAAATATATATATATATATTAAAAGCAAAAAAAAAAGGAAAAAATAAAAGTTGTTTGTTATTGAGAGAAAAATTAAAAAAAAGGAAGAAGGGATTTGGCAAAATTTCCTCCTGAATCCCCACCAGCCTAGAATTTTAATGAGTCTAAGATTTATCCACAGTTTCAGAGGAAGTCATCTATTTTGTAAATGAGAGGTTTTTTGTTTAAAAAAAAAAAAGAAAATTAGGAGGCTAGACCAATCTGGGTCCTATCTAGCAAATCAGCCCCATCTGAATCACTTCATCTGTTTGTATGAGCTGACGCCCTGCTACTGAGTCACTGGAAAGGGAAACATGGATGAAAGAGTTCCTTTTCATTCCACTACTTTTTCTCATTTCTTTTGGTACATTGACCAAAGATATATTGACTGAATATTCTTTGATTAATTATGTTGAACACTCAACCATGGGAAAGTCCGTTTGCATTTCAAAGCTTGGAAAATAAGAGAAACAACAGTTCTAATGCACCTCAAAGAAAATGAGGATTTCCTATTGACCCACAGGAGTACCTGCCTGGTCCTGGGTTACACCTTTTAGGCAGCCCAAAGTGTGACCAAGAGATTTAACATGGCTTTCACTGTGTTGTTTCTGTAAGATGGCTATAGGGCTTTGAAGAAATTCTTTGCAACTTTTGTGATGAGCAGCTCTGCAGAAATGGTGACAACATCCCTAGGGGAGAGTTCTTCTTGGAGGTGAGAGAGAAAATAAAAATGGAGAAACTTGGAGAGGTTGTCGAGAGGACTATCTTTGGGGAGTTGCCCCTTTAAGAGAAATTGATAAGGAAGCTCGTGCTCCCCAGACAGAAAGTGCTTTATTTTACCCCTGGCTGATCTTCCTCCCCGGAAGCAGTTTATCAAGTGTCAGATGAGGAAGGATCCAGCTGTTCTTCTTCTTCAAGGGCAGCAGGAGTTTCCTTTGATTTTTTGCAGTAAAGTAAGCTGTGGTTGGTCTCTTGATTTTTTTTTCCCCTCACTGCAAAGAGGTGCTTCAGTTTCCCACCTGGCCAGCTGTGGATGCCAGAAGTCTGGATCAAGGACTATTGAACAATCCATTCACAGAACCCTCATACTTTTAAGTGGTTCTCCGAGACCCTGTGAGGTTGATGAGCTTTGCAAAAGAGGATTATTATAACATACTATATGATTCCATCTATATAAAGTTCAAAAGCTGGCAAAACTAATCTGCGATGATAGAGGTCAGAGGAGTGGTTACACTTGGGGTTTATGGACTGGAAAGGGGCATTAGGGAGCCTTCTTCATGATGTGGTGGAAATGCTCTATGTGGGAATCTGGGGGCCAGGGTATATTTATGTAAAAGGATGTAGACATGTAAAAACGTATCAAGTACTTTGCCAAATGTGTTATAACAACTAAAAATCTCTTTATGAAAGATGGTCGCTGGGGGGAGCGGACTGCTCTATGTAGAGATGTTGGTCCCTGGGTGGATCAGGCTGTTTGTGGAGGATGAGAACCATGTAGGACCTGTGGGGATCAGGACTTAAAATGAGAACTCTGGCTCCTCTGTTGTCCTCGGCATGGTTCCACTGAAGCTGTAACTAGCGGGATCTCTCTAAACTGTAATCCCACTTCTTTTGGACATCTGGATGTTTGTAAATAGAAACAGACCTCATTTTCCCCTTTTTGAAGGAAGGCCACTTTTCTTCTCTTTCTGCAAAGTAAACTCAGATTTCGATACTGTGTTAGGGCAGTGGAAGTTCTGAAGAAGTGTGTGCTTGAAGAAAACCGAAGGGTTAAGAATCTGCCTGCCAGTGCAGGGGACGCGGGTTCCTTCCCTGGTCCTGGAACTAAGCTCCCACTGGCCACAGCTGCCGAGCGTGCACTCCTCAACTAGAGAGAAGCCTGGATGTGGCAACGGACAACCTGATACAGCCAAATAAATACATAAATATTTTTTAAAGACAAAGAAAGGAAGCCACAGGCTTTGGCTCTTCAAGTAATGATAAGATCATAGCAAAAAATAATTGGGACTTTGGATATAATCCTTTGTGCCATTATTTACTGGTATTTTACTGCTTGCTAGTTATCCCCCAGAAGATGACCAGGGAGGCAGAAAAATACTCATGTATAGGTTGCTTCTCTTAAAAGTTTTATCCATGTTAATTGGAAGTTTTTTATAGAAGAAACAGCTAGAGCTAAGGCTTGAGGATTTCTCTTTGTTTAAATTTCCATGCTTCACACTAGAAGATGAGATGGCTGGATGGCATCACCAATTCAATGGGCATGAGTTTGAGCAAGGACAGGGAAGCCTGGTGTGCTGTAGTCCATGGGGTCACAAAGAGTCAGACACGACTGAGCGACTGAACGACAACAACAATGACAAACTTATAGTTGGCTGTAATTTGGGATACCATTCGCTGTGGATTTTGGTCTTCAGAAAATTGCAGCTGCAAAGTGAAGCGAAAGTGCGTACATGTGGTCTCTCTGTTTGTTCACGAGTGAATCAGGTCCCACTGCTCACTGCTTACAAAATCAATCCTTACAGATGTCGATAGAAAGGAGAAGTGCCTTTAATCAGAATGTCAGTAGTCTAGGGAGATGGTGGACTCAACATCCCCTAGAAACCACCTTCGAAGATTCTGCTCAGCTATGGAAAGTTTTAAAGGGAAATAGGGAAATAATCTCAGTGAATCATAGAGATGGGAGGTCAGAGTCATCACCATCACCCACTGCACGCAGGCTTGTCGACTTCTTGTGATTTTTCCTCTAGAAGCTGTCTTGTCCACACACTTTGTTCAGGAGATTCCTGAAGGGGAAGTTAGGGAATCTACCTGGTCATCTGTTCATTACTTATGTTTCGTTTCTGTTATACTTCTTTGACCTACTAAAAGAACTGACAGATTAGGCAAGATATTGTGTGTTGAAAAGATTTGAAAGGTGTGCTTGGGGCAGAGATGAGTACAGCATGGGGGTGCCTGGTTTAAAAGTTAGTTATCATATAGCTTTGCTAAAGTGACAAGAGAAGGGGCTTCTTGCTGATGTTTGTCTCTGTTCAGTCGCTCAATCATCTTTGACTCTGTGACCCTGTGGACTGTAACCCCGCCAGGCTTCTCTGTCCATGAGATTTTCCAGGCAAGAATACCAGAGTGAGTTGCCATTTCCCTTCTCCAAGGATTGAACCCTAGTCTCCCTCGACTTCTGTGGTAGCAGGTAGATTCTTTACCACTGTGCCATCAGGGAATCCTGCTGATGGTGGTTTCCTGCAAAGAGCTGCTGACAAGTCTGTGATTTTTTTTTTAAGTGTGAAATAGACTTAATATAGAGAGGGCACTAGTGGTAAAGAATCTGCCTGCCAATGCAGAAGCTGCAGGAGACATGGGTTCAGTCTCTGGGTCGGGAAGATCCCTTGGAGTAGGAAATGGCAATCCGTTCCAGTATTCTTGCCTAGAGAATCCCATGGACAGAGGAGACTGGCGGGCTGCAGTCAATGGGGTTGCAGAGAGTTCGACAGGGGTGAACGACTGACAGTGAGTGAGTGATACTTAATAAATATCCTTAGACCCATACTTTAAATACTAGTCTTTACATGCTAATAAGAAGGATGATATAGGATATCAATAATTTGTCTAAGAAGGTGAAGTATGTCTTTAGGTTTAAATATGTCCAGGCTACAAAATGAATGTGTGTATTATCTTATGAATTCAAGTGGCCTCTATCCATGTGAGCATCCCTAAATAAAGTTTTGGAGAAAAGTGAAGGCCTTAGGGATCTATATCCAGATCCTTATCTTCCAAGATACTTTTGTTGCTAGTGTTTCCATTACATTAGCCTCTAGATCTTTTCTGTGCACTTGAGTTCCTTGTTCTTTTTTTTTTTTCAGTTCCTTATTCTTAAAAGAAGTCTTTAAAAACTCACCCATGTAATCCAGATAATTACCTTGATAATAACTAGTCAGCTAGATGGGTTATACTATTGAGCTATAAAACCTATACACATTTAACTTGCTTTAAAAAACTATCATTAGATAAAAAAAATTAAAATTTTACCAGATACATTTTAGCAAGTTGTTTTTAAAGTTTTTATGTTATATTGGAGTATAGTTGATTGACAATGTTGTGTTAGTTTTGAGTGAACAACAAAGTGATTCATTTATACATGTATCTTCTCTTTTCAGACTCTTTTCCCAAAAAAGTTACTACAGAGTATTGAGTAGAGTTCCCTGGGCTATACAGTAGGTCCTTATTCAAAATGAGCATTTACACGAAGACATTCTTATTGAAGTAAAATATCCATAATGAAATGAATGCAAGTTTTAAGTGTACGGTTTGATGAATAAATTTTTACAAAAATGAATATACTCATGTTTCCTGTATCCAGATCAAGAAACAGAATATTACAAGCCTGTGAGCTGTTTATTTTTGACACTTACATGGGAGTTTTCCTTACTTAACTTTAAAGTGATCAAAAAGGCCATAAGCTTTCATTCTGTTACAAAGGTAGCTTCCCACAGAGGTGAAAGATGTTTCAGTGAAAATAAGGAAGCTGTGTCTAGCACTGGTGTTTGTTGATCAAGGTATTTTTTATACCTTCTAATATGAGCATCATGGGGAAAAGTGGGATCTCATCATGCTTGGAAGCTCTTGGAAGCTCTGGGTTTACTTTATAATTTTAATGCCCCTTTGGCAGAACTGTCTTCAAGCCAGATTTCTCTGCTGAAATTCGCATCTGTTCATGCATGTTTGTCCACCTGTTGTACTAGATGCCTCAACATTTTAATCATAGTTATTGAAACAGAGTTCCAGGTGGTGCAGCGATAAAGAACCCACCTGCCAATGCAGGAGACAAGACACCCAGGTTTGAGTCCTGGGTCAGGAGGATCCTCTGGAAAAGAAATGGCAACCCATTCCAGTACTCGTGCCTGGAAAATTTCATGGCTAGAGGAACCTGGCGGGTTACAGTTCATGGGGTTGCAAAGAGTCAGACTCAGCTGAGCACGCACTTAGGCACTCCTCTTTGACAGAACCAATGTCTGGTGGTCTTTGTATCTGCTTCTATTGATTGCTTTATTCCTTAAGTGTGGTGGTTTAGTTGCTAAGTCATGTCCGACTCCTGTGACCCCACGCCGGTAGCCTGCCAGGCTCCTCTGTCCGTGGGATTCTCTGTCCACGGGACCCAGAGTGGGTCCATTTTAACCTCCTCTTCCCCCTGCAGCAGTGGCGGTGGATCTTTGCCTATAACCTGGGGTCAACATGATTTTCTACTTCACCCCTAGAGCAAGCTGGCGTTGTTCCCACTCCTATCCTATAAGCAAGAGATGGTTTTTCTTGGTGCTGAGATAAGAGAGTTTGTGGCCCAGTGGCTTTAGACTTTTGCTTTGTATAAGGGAAGAGTTGAGCAACAAGGACCTATTGTATAATGCATGGAATTCTACTCAATGTTATGTGATAGCCTGGATGGGACAGGGGTTTGGAGGAGAAAGGATGCAAGTATATATAGGGCTGAGTCCCTTCACTGTTCACCTGAAACTACCACAGCATTGTTAATCAGCCACACCCAATACAAAATAAAAAGTTTAAAGTTTGAAAAAAAAATAAAGAGAAGTGTTGGGAAAGCGAACAGCCTTCCTGCCAGGAGCCTTTGCTACCCTGAGAGGCCCTGTCTCTAGCCTCCCCTTAGTTCTTCTAGAGAACTACTTGGTGACAGTGAAAGTGAAAGGTGCTCAGTGGTGTCCGACTCTTTGTGACCCCATGGCCTATACAGTCCATGGAATTCTCCAGGCCAGAACACTGGAGTGGGTAGGAAGGCTTAGGAATAAACTGAGACTCCTAGCGTTTCCAGACTGATGCACTGGTCTATACTTTTCCTTTAAGAATTTATTAAACATTTGGCTGGTCTCCTCTTACCTAGTGGTATGGAAGCTTTCTCTTTCTTCCATGCTCTGCTAAAAAATGAAACAGGTGCTGTTTTCATCTCAACTTGGAGGCACTTGTCACATTTTGGAATTTAGTTTACTTGTTTCCTACCTCTGCTCTCTGCCAGGCTCAATAAATACTGTAATTTGTTTATCATCTGACTCTTTGTTGTTGTTTGGGCAATCTTCTCTTGGACCTTTCTACATTTTAAGGAGAAATAGAACTTGGTTGTAAGTTCTAAGTCAATATTAATTATGTATTTGTCTTTGGTGTTGGTAAACATTTCACCAACTTACCAAGAGGTAAGAGACAGTAAATAGTTATTACACAACGAAATCCTTCCTCCTTAGTTGCTGTGACCTCTCTATGGTCCCTAGCATTATCCTAGTGAAGACAGAGATGATCTTAGAAACACTATTACCTTTTGATAGTTGTTTCTAAAAGTGGAGCAGACACAGTGGCCTCGCCAGCTCAGGTCAAAGGAATAAGTGTTTCCTGGTTCAGTGAGTTTTCATAGGTTACCTATTGTCTTGTCTGGACCATATTTTTGCCACATCTTATAGTCTGTTCCTGTCATTATCAACCCCTACATCTCAGAACAAGACAGGAAGCTGGGAGGGGGCATTTGTTGCTTCCCTTCCTGATTACCAACCAGGGTCTTGTTATAGATTCTGGCATTTAGTGATAACCAGACCTGCCACTTGGCCCTGAATGATCCCTACCTCTCCTCCTACCTACCCCCAGGAATCCAGCAGTTCACAGCATTTGATCCTGGATGCCTCCCCTACATCAAAACTCCCCCAAGTTCCATAGAAAGGGCACAAGATAAAGACTCCCCACCTTCAAGCAGTAGGAGGCAGGAAGAAGCCTTTCAGTGAATTGGGATGCCATGCATGTGAGGACTTTGCTTTGCAAAGTGATGTCTTTGATAAAGGTTTTAGCCAGGATACCAAGGAGCTGAATGTAAACCACATGGGCAAAGCAGGGTTAGAATATACACTCTGTTAAACATTCAAGATGTGATACATCTCTAATTGAAAAAAGAAAAAGGTAAGGGGAAAAATCAAACAAGGTTGTCCAGCTGTAGACCTCTGCCCCAGTAAAAATAATCCCACCCCATCTGATTATCTCTCTGTTTATGCTTTTCCAATGTTATGGAAATTAAGACTTCCTATGAATTTTAAGATATCAGTTATTTTATATTAGCACTGAAGTGCCCTTTCAGTTCAGTCGCTCAGTCATATCCAACTCTTTGCAACCCTATGGACTGCAGCACTCCAGGCTTCCCTGTCCATCAGCAGCTCCCGGAGCTTGCTCAGACTCATGTCCATTGAGTCGGTGATGCCGTCCAACCATCTCATCCTCTGTCGTCCCCTTTTCCTCCTCTAGTGCCCTTTTGTGGATAGGAAAGATGCTGGGAAAGATTGAAGGCAAAAGAGGAGGGTGGCATAGGATGAAATGATTAGATAGCATCACCCATTCAATGGACATGACCTTGAGCAAATTCTGGGAGACAGTGGAGGACAGAGAAGTCTGGCGAGGGGTTGCAAAGAATCAGACATAACTTAGCGACTGAACAGCAACAACAAAGTATCCTTTAGAGCACTTCCATTGGAATTGTCTAATGTTTTGGAAGAATAAGTTTGAGATACTCTGATGAAGGCAGAGAAGAGCTTTTGAAGTGTATGGAAAAGAGAAGTCATGGGATCATATTTGCATTTTAGAAAATTCGCTTTTAATCAGAAAGCAGACTGGACTGAGAGCGTTGCCTGGTTAGGAAGCTAAATTCTATAATACAGGCAAAAGACAGTAAGCATCACAACTAAGGCTGCATCAGTGGGATGTAGAAGTTAGGATAAAAGCCAGGATAACTGGGAGCAGATATGATGGACTTAAGACAGAGCATTGGTTAGAGGGATGAGGAGAGGCTGATACTCGTATTGCTGGCTTGGGTAACTGGTGATCTTCAGGTAGTGATGACCGTTAATTAATTGGAGGTAGTGTCCAGAATTCAAAAGACAGCTTTGGGTTGGATCTTGTTATCAACTTGTGGGTGACTGGAGATACTGATAAGTGGAGTTTATCAATGCCATTGCCCTTTGGATGAGTTGGTGCTCTTAGTCACAAGCAATAGATATCCAGTCTGTTGTGTGCTGTGTGCTTAGTCGCTCAGTCGTGTCCGACTCTTTGTGAGCCCGTGGACTGTAGCCCGCCAGGCTCCTCTGTCAGAGGAGAAATGGATGTGGTGCTGGGACTCCAGATGCTAGGAAGCAGAGACCACAGCAAAGTTCATGCCAAAGAAGACCTGTAATTGATAAATCTCATCTTGCTTTACTTGCTCAAGACTTGCAGGCATTTGATTAGCTGAATCTGGGTTAGAGGATTGTCGTTTGGCTGTTCCAGGAGGTAGGATGTTGAAGAATCCTCTGCCCATAGCTTACATGGTTGGAAGCCACAGCAAGAGGCAAGCTCAGAATATTACCTTCTACAAAGATGATAGGCAGTGATAATTTCCCCTCGAATGGATTTCTTGATACTTACAGAGGGGATGGATTTCAGAAAACAGCAACAGGGTCACTAACCCTTACCCTAACTAAGGAAGGTGTGGCCAGTGAGGGAAGAATGGCTAAAACATGGATGGATGGGTGGATGGATGGATGGGTGGATGGATGGATGGGTGGGTGGGTTGATGGGTGAATGGATGGACGGATGGTTGTTCAGATATATGGATATAAAGGAACTCATGTAGGCAACTGCAGAGTCAGAAAGACCAAAGGAGAACAATAAATAAGCTCAAGGAAGCAAGGAAAGGAAACAGTGATAGGAAAGCAGGACTGGTTAATAACTTTTTTAATTTTTTTATCACTTTGTTGTGATATCACCATGGGTTTACATATGCTCCCCTCCAGAACCCCCCTCCCTCCACCCTCCCCCTGGGAAATCTCGATGCACCAGCCCCGAGCATCAATCCTGGGCTGGCGATTGATTAGGCATATGATAATTAATATGTTTCAATGCCATTCTCCCATATCATCCCACCCTTACCCTCATCCACAGAGTCCACGAGTCTATTCTATACATCTGTGTTCCTTTTGCTGTCTCGTATGTTGGGTTCTCGTTACCGTCTTTCTAAATTCCATATATATGTGTTAATATACTGTATTGTTGTTTTTGCTTCTGGCTTACTTCACTCTGGATAATGGGCTCCAGTTTCGTCAATGCAATGTAGCAGTTAAGTAAGATGAAGGCTATAGGATATTTGTTTGGTTTATGTTCAGTCATTAAGTCATATCCGACTGTTTGTGACCCTCTGAACTGCAGCACACCAGGCTTCCCTGTCCTTCACTATCTCCCAGAGTTTGCTCAAACTCATGTCCGTTGAGTTTGGTTTAATCCTTGGATTATTACTCTCCGAGTATCCACTCGCTGTTATTGACCGTAGGATTTGGAATGGCAAGCATAACCATGCTTCCCAATCTTTCTTAGGATGCTTCAGTCTCTTTCAAGTTACCAGGCTCTAAAATCGGTAGCTAGTGCTTGGAACACCGAGCTAAGTGCATAAAGCCTACTTCATGTCTAATTGATCTTGATAAGTGTATTGTTGTGAACCTGGTGAATCTCGCTTTGCAAAGAAGAGGTGAGGTCTCAGGTTGGGTTGGAAATGTCTTCATAAGATGGGGTAATAATAAGGAGCATGTGTCATAAATGCCAGAGTGCCTGAATCATAGTCACACTCAGCCCTCTCTGACACTACAGGTTCGCTTACTGGAGAACCACTTACATAAGTCACATTGTGAATTCCACTTAGAAGGTGGTTCTTCACTTAGGCTCTCCTGGGATGGAACATCTTTTGAAGCAAGGCAGAGCATGACATTCAGGGAGGAAGACGAAGCTGAGAAGATGGGGAAACCATCAAAAGCTTAGAGGTAAAACGCCACAGTGGCCCTTGTTCCCGTATTTTAAACTATCTTTTGAAGTGTCAAAGTATTCTGATAAATTTAAGCCACGTACACAAGAAGTCACATCAAATAATTACCATGCTCAATTTTCTGAAACTCCTACAGAGAGGTGCGTGCATGCTAAGTCACTCAGTCGTGTCCAACTCTGCAGTCCTGTGGACTGTAGCCCACCAGGCAGGCTCTTCTGTCCATGGGATTTCCCATGCAAGGATACTGGAGGGGGCTGCAATTTCCTACTTCAGGGGGTCTTCCTGACCCAGGGATCAAATCCTTGTCTTTTGTATCTCCTGCATAGGCAGGTGGATTCTTTACCACTGGGCAGCCCCACTCTGGAGAGGTAACCCCTGTTTATATACAGATGTGAGGATAATCTCGTTTATCATAGGCATTCACTCTCAGATACATCCATTCACAGCTGTATGTCTTTTAGAATGGGATTATAATTTGAACATTGTTCTGCAGTTTGCTTTTTGTCCACGTAACAATCCACACAAGCACACACATACTATTGTGGACATCTTTCGATGCTAGTGCCTGTCAACCATGAGACGAAATGGCTGTACGTAACTATTGGGCTTGAGAGGAAGAGGCACAGACAAAGGCAAAGAGACACAGCGATGCCTACACAGAGATCAGGAATGATTTAAGTGGTTCAGCTGGTCCTGCTTGCCTGCCGCTCCATGCGCTCTCCCCGCAGTAGGGCTTGGGCTGTGCATTCTAGCCGCGTGCCCTTGGCCACACTGAGCGTGAAATCTCCCTTCCTGAGAATCCCTAAGCAGGATTCCTAAGCGCCGACCAAGTCCTGCCTTTCCTCCTCACCTGAGGAAATAGCAATCAGAGATAATTTTGACTAAATCAAACCTCTTTCATACATAAGGTATATCACTCTGGTTCCCCTGTTTGCAGGGGACTGTCATTGATTTAAGCCTCTTGCTGGTGAAGGACAATGAGGCTGTTTCCAGTTTTTTACTATTAGTATTAAAAATTTCTGCAGTCACCATTCTTGCACACATGTGGATTTGTCTTTGATGTTTGTGTGAGATTGATACTTAGAAACACAATTACGAGGTTGAAAGGAATGCACATTAACATTACCGATAAGATGTTCTTGCTGCGAAATGCCTTCCAGAAAGCGTGTACTGATTTTCTTTGTACCTCCAGAAAGGCAGGGATCATCTTGCTGTGCATTTTTGTACCTCAGCAGCTGGAACAATAGTTGACACACGGTCTGTGTTCACAGCACCTTTGTGGAATACATTAATCAATTAAAGCTTTGTGGGTTTCAAAACACCAATTACGCTACAGCGTGCACTAGCTGTCCATGAGGATGCCCAGTTCCTTGGGCATGGGTAGGCCATACCTTCTTCTTTTTTTTTCTTTTTCCTCTAGTTCCCATCACCAAGAATCCCTTGACTGCTGCCACACCATGCCTGCCTTTAGTGTAGGTGGTTGGAGCGGCTAAGGAAATGAGCTGTTCTCTTTCAAGGCACCTTATATGGCTGTAGCCAAGGGACCCAGTCCCTGTGAGCATGCCTTTCTCTCAGTTTTGTAACTATGGTATTTCGGCCCCTTGGTGATTCTACTTGATATTTTCCATTATTCGCTGCACATCAGGGTGTTTTTTTAGAAAACCATTTAATCAGAGCTGTTCTGATCTTACAACATAACTTTGTAACTGGAGTAAGTAGAAGATTTTAAAATCTCATAACAAAATTTTCTGGGAAGAGACGTGTCTTTAAAGCTACTATAGGAAAATCGTTGCTGAATTATTATTAATGTGAGTAATTGTTTATTTAATAATTACTAACTTAATGATCTTTTCCATGAGACCAACCACACTTGAGGACCCTCCAGAAAGGTGGGGTCATCTTATTGTGCATTTTTGTACCCTGGCAGCTGAAACAGCGCTTGACACATGGGCTGTGCTCACAGCATCTTTGTAGGATAAATTAACCAATCGGTTAAAGCTTTGTGGGTTTCAAAAAGCCAATTTTGCTGCAGCTTGGGCACCGAAATGACTATCCTGGCTCCATGGTGGTCCAGTTGAGATCCATCTCTACTTACATCACTGCTGCCAGTGCTCAGACTATTTTTAGAACCCTTTGAAGGGAATTTCCTTGATAAACTGCATCAAAAGCATACTTTTCTTTTGATTATCCTTGGGAAGGCAGATCAGTAACCTTTGGAGCTCGATTTTTTTGGACAGCTGCATTGAGGTATAGTTAATATTCAAAAAACTGCACACACTTAAAATGTACAATTTGATGAGTTTGGATATATGCATATAGCCACGAAATAATCCCCTCATCAAGGCACTGAACTTAATGCATCACCCTCAAAAGTTTCCTTGGGTCTCTTTGTTTTGTTTTGTGATAAGAACATTTGTTTTTTTTTTTTTCTCTTTTGGACCACAAGGCAGGTGGGATCTTAGTTTGATGACCAGGTGTCAAACCTGTGGCCCCTGCATTGGCAGCCTGGAGTCTTAACTGTTGAACCGCCAAGGAAGTCCCTTCTCTTAAATTTTTAAGTGCACAACACAGTATTATTAACCATAGGCACTGTGCTGTGCAGTAGACCTCTGGAACTTACTCAGCTTCTATAACTGAAACTTTCTTTCCCCTTGTCAGCTCTCAGCAACCTCCATTCTATTCTCTGCTTCTGTTAGTACTGTTTTAGATTCTTCATATAAGTGGAAATGTATAGTATGTCTTTTTGTGTCTGGGTTTTTTCAGTTTGGAGAAGGAAATGTCAACCCACTCCAGTATTCTTGCCTGGAAAATTCCATGGACGGAGGAACATGGCAGGCTACAGTCCATGGAGTCGCAAAGAATCGGACATAGCTGAGCGACTGACACTATTTTACTTATCATAATGTTCTTCAAGTTCATCTATGTAGTTGCAGTTGGCAGGATTTCCTGTTTTCACAGAAGCCACCATATGAAAACAACCCAAGTGTCCATTGACAGCAGAATGGAGGCTAAATTTTGTTTTAGAAAATAGCCAGGCATTGTTCTGAATTATCCAGAGATAATTCGGGTGATGAAAATAGGAGAACATAGTGGATAATGCTCTGTGACATTTGAAACAAACCTTGCTTATAAAGCAGGAAAACTATCTCATTTGGAGCCTGTAGATCTCTATCAGTCACCAATAGCCCAAGGGGAATTTGCTAGTTTTCTGAGTGAAAAATGGTGAAATAATCTTTTTCACAGATACTTTCCCAATTTGAAGAGTAAAACTGCACATGATTTTTCCATAGTCTTATTAAATTCTTAATTATGTGGTTATTTAAAGCTCAGTTACCCAATAACACAAATCAGGTTTAGTTAACAAAATGAGAGTAGATTGGCCTAATATGTTTGTGTGTCACTTTCCAGTTGTTATTTCTACTAAGTTTGCACATTGTTTTGTTTCATTTTTAT
Organism: Antilocapra americana; assembly: GCA_007570785.1. Lineage (NCBI taxonomy): Eukaryota > Metazoa > Chordata > Mammalia > Artiodactyla > Antilocapridae > Antilocapra > Antilocapra americana. Next base: position 18,719,066 of record ML663567.1, on the reverse strand, counting down.
CCCTGATATAAAAAAAAAAAACAGAGAAATAGTGCAACGCTGGTTCATCAGAGTGAGAAAGCATGGATGAAAGAGTAACATAGATATTATAATTTAGGATCATCGGTTAAAATTGAAGAGTGCAGAAGATTCCAGTGCAGATATTTATATATTTATTTATTTTTGGCTGCACTGGGTCTTCACTGCTGCGTGAGGACTTTCTCAAGTTGAGAGAGTGGGGACTGCTCTTTGTTGCCGTGCACAGGCTTCTCATTGCAGTGGCTTCTCTTGTTGCAGAGCACGGACACTAGGGTGCCTGAAATTCAGTAGCTGTGGCACGTGGGCTTAGTGGCCTTGTGGTATGTGGGCCCTTCCAGACCAGGGATCAAACCTGTGTGCCCTGCGCTAGCAGGCAGATTCTTAACCACTGGACCACCAGGGAGATCCTGCTGTGCAAATACAGAACAAGTCTGCATGGGCTGGGCCATGTATACATGTTAATGTGATAACTTTTCATAAGATGGTGAAAGGAAAAGTATTAAAAACGGAACCTTGATGAATAGCTAACAATTGAAGTTTGCTGGATAACCAACTCATTTGTCTCTAGGCACAAGTGTGTTCTGATATAACTTTACAAATATTGAGATACACATATTTTTAAAAAATTCAGCATTAATTTTAAGTTTTTTCTTAATCTGGGGGGAAGTTTCTTCTTCCAGTTTTTTTTTTTTCCATTTTGAGCAAAGATTCCTGAGTTGAACACTTGCCTCATCTACTTCTACACTCGATTCTGTTTTAAAATATGTATTTAAGGGGCAAAGTACCAGTCTGTGTTTTGCTCTGTGGTGCTTATATGGGCATTCAGCTGTAAATATTTCCCAATTTCCATTGTGGTCTTCAGTGTTCACTTTAGTTTCTGGGTCAGGGCTTTCCCACTGAGTAGGAAGAGTGGCAAGTTGAACCTGACATCTGGGGAGGAGCAGATTCCAGGCTTCAGGGTTGATTCTGTTGATGCCCATAGTCTGGGGCAGGCATCCAGAGTCTGTTGCTGGTCAGTTTCAAGCGAAGTTCACTGACCTGTTTTAATAAATCAGCCCTTTCCAGAGAAGCACAGGATACATTTTTTTTTTTTCCACTGTAAGAGGGTTGAATTTTGTTGCTAATGGCAGAGAAGAGATCCAAGCTATGGGAGGAAGCATTCATCATTAGTGGCCTCGTCAAGGCAGAAACAGGTACAAGTTGTACCATTGTTAAGAAGCTTATCAAACCAGCAGCAAAGTTAGTGATAAATTACGGTTTTGTGATTATGAAGAGAACAGAAGGAACTATGGCAGAATTCCTTAGCTGAAGGACACTGTTGGAAGTTGGGTGCTGTCAGTTGCATCCGATTGGAAGGACGGTTGCTGTTGGTTGTGCATCCTTGGAGGTATTTTGTTTTCACTGGGATGAAACCATTGAGATGCACACGTGTGGGAGGGGCAGACGCTTGATGGGACATGTTTTTTCTGTTCATAATTGAAAATCTAGGGACTTCCCTGGCAGTCCAGTGGTTAAGGCCCTGTGCTTCCAATGCAAGGGTGGCACAGTGAGAGTAAGAAAAAAAAAAAAGAAAGAAGGAAAATCTATATAATCTATACAAGTAGAAGAGTTTTTGGTGGAGGGTAAATCAGGAGTTTGGGATTAAAATACCCAGTGTGGTGCAAAGCCCAGTGCCCAATTGTGGCTGACTCTTTGTGACCCCACAGACTATGGCCCGCTGCGCGTGTCTGTCCGTGGGATTTCCCAGGCAAGAATCCTGGAGTGGGTTGCCATTTCCTCCTCCAGAGGATCTTTCTGACCCAGGGATTCAACCTGTGTCTCTTGAGTCTCCTGCATTGGCAGGCAGATACTTTATCACTGCGCTGCTTGGAAGGCCCCCATGTATATGTAGTAGATAACCAATAAGGACTTACTGTATAGTGCAGGGCACTACACTTGGTATCTTGTCATAACTCATAATGGAAGAGAAAGTGAAAGAGAATGTGTGTGTGTGTGTGTGTGTGTGTCTGAGTCACTCTGCAGTACATCTGAAATTAACACAACATTGTAAATCAACTGTACTTCAATAAAAATTAAAAAAAAAAGAAGTTTCTATTTGGTTAATGATTATGCTGTGAACACTGATGCAGACCAGGAAAGGGGATTCAGGGTCATTACTGATGGAAACTGTTGCCACGTGCAAGCAGAAAGGGCACTGCTGTGTAAATAAAGCCAGTGCCCCTGATGGCCAGGCTGCATGCAGCTTCATTCACACAGCACAGAGCCTGGTCCCCAAAATGCCTCTGGAATGTGATTCAGCAAGAAGGAAGGAGTGAAAATGACCAGTTCAGTTATGCTGACAGTCTGTGTGCTTCCTTTCAGGTGATGTTTAGGAAGAAATAGGTGGCAGATACAAAGCCGTTCTTCTACAATGAGGGCTGGCTGTTCGTTGAACACACCATTGACGCAGGCAGGATGGGTGGTTTCAAGACTGTCTCAGAGTGGTCCAAAGCACTGTAGCTAGAAACTCTTAAACTTTAATACTTTCAGCTAATTAGAGCTTTTAAAGGAGAAGGAAATGGCAGCCCACTCTGGTACTCTTGCCTGCAGAATTCCATGGATAGAGGAGCCTGGTGGGCTCTAGTCTGTGAGGTCTCAAAGGGTCAAACACAGCTGAGTGACAGCACAGAGCTTTAAGAAATTACTATGACATCACTGACTCAATGGACACGCGTTTGAGTGAACTCTGGGAGATGGTGTACTTTTCTTTCTCAAGATGGCTTTGGCTTTTCGAGGTCTTTTGTGTTACCATACAAATCTAAAATTGTTTTGGTATAGTTCTGTGAAAAATGCCATTGGTCATTTGAGAGGGATTACTTTGAATCTGTAGATGGCCTTGGGTAGTCATTTTTGGCAAGATTGATTCTTCCGATCTAAGTGTGATCTTCGATTTCTTTCATCAGTGTCTTAGGGTTTTCAGAGTACAGGTCTGTTGCCTCCCTAAGTAGGTTTATTCCAGTTACTTATTCCTTTTGTTTTGATGGTAAATGGGGATGGTTTCCTTAATTTCTCTTTCTGATTTTTGTTGTTAATGTGTAGAAATGCAACAGATTTCTGTGTATTCATTTTGTATCCTCAGTATTCTGTAATAACCTATATGGGAAAGAAATTAGAAAAGGTCTTCCACTTGCAGACAGGTGTAAACAAGGAGCAAGATGGCTTATTCTCAGGGCTGAGAGTCAAATAAAGAGAAATCTTGGTTTGTCACCATCTAAATTGTTCTTCCTCTGGTGCCATCTTTGGTTCTGTTTGTCGGGTTTTCATGTTAGTCTCTGTGGTTTGCATTAGAGATCAATGTCCTGGGAAGTCAAGGACTCAAATGAGCAGCATAGTAGTAAAACTGTAAAGGAAGAACTTTTGACAAATGATTATAGGTGAAGTGGGGAAGAGGAGAAAAGTTAGTTAAGATGCTTCACTAATGGGCTTGCCTGCTTGAATACAACTACAGCCCCGATTTAGATATTTTATGTGATAGGAGGAGCTGGCTGAACTGGCCTGAGGACAACCAGCTGATTGTGGAACCAGCTTCAGGGCTCCCATTTCAGGGCCCTTTCCATTAGCCTTAAAGAGACTCTCATTCAGAAATTCTTCCCTTCACCCCACTCTGTCCTTTACACCCGCTGATGGCTGGCTTGTTTTCTCATAATCGGATTTTCAGGCTAAACTAGGTGAGAACTAAGAAAATCTAACATCTGGAAGCCCAAGCTGTTGCTCTTGATGGGACAGCCCCAAGCCAGATGTTGGAAAGGACGAGAGTGTGGTAAGACCCGAAGGGCACTCAGCAGTCTCAGCAGAGATGCAGACACCAAGGACATTCTTCACAAGCAAAGGGAGCCTGTAGTCAGACCTGGTTGGAAATAGTCTGTTACTCCTGGGTTGGTTTTCTCAGACACCTCTATGCATAAGGTGTGAAAGCCTGTGAGCGTCAGCAATTTTGGACACAAAAGCCAGCCATCGATTTCCATCGTATCGATCGGTTCTCAGAGGGAACATTCAACTGAGGAAAATAAAAAAAATAAACTAGAAAATGGACATCAGTCAAAAAATGTCTCTTTCCCTCCCTCCCTTCTTATGTTAAATGATACCTCAAGTCAAAAATTGCACAGAAAACAGGTTTTTCTTGGGGGAAGAAAAATCTTAAGGGCATCTTCTATCATGCTCTATCCCTTTGCCTCGCATTATTGTTTCCTCACTGGACTTTTCCCTTGAAGTTGCCCTTGATGTTACGTATTTTTATTTGTTTATCTGTGTCTGCCATCCCTCAGTGGAAGCTTCGGTTTGTTCCCTGCAGTATCTTTAGTATCTAGAATAGTGTCTGATTTTAAGGGCACTGTGAACAAACTTAACTGTTAAAATCATAAGCTCTAATGATAGTAACCCCAAATGAAGGAATAGGAGATGTTTCTTATTTTATTGAAATATAGTTTATTTTTTTAATAAATGCTGAAAAATATTTTATTTATTTATTTTAAAAAATTTTATTTTAATTAATTAATTAATTTTTATTTATTTTTTAATTTTCTTTACATTATCGTGTTGGTTTTGCCATACATTGACATGAATCTGCCATGGGTATACATATGTTCCCTTCCAGAACCCCCTTCCCACCTCCCTCCCAATTCCCTCTCTCTGGGTCATCCCCGTGCACCAGCCCAGAGCATCAAACCTGGGCTGGCGATTGATTTCACATATGATAATTAACATCTTTCAATGCCGTTTCTCCCATATCATCCCACCCTTGCCCTCTCCCATAAAGTCCAAAAGACTGTTCTTTTTTTTTTTTTTTTTTAATTTTCTCTACTTTATTGTGTTGGTTTTGCCATACATTGACATGAATCAGCCATGGGTATACATATGCTCCCCCTCCAGAACCCCCCCCTTCTCCCTCCCGATTCCCTCCCCCTGGGACATCTCGGTGCACCAGCCCCGAGCATCAACCCTGGGCTGGCAATTGATTTCACATATGATAATTAACATGTTTCAGTGCCATTCTCCCATATCATCCCACCCTTGCCCTCTTCCACAGAGTCCACGAGTCTGTTCTATACATCTGCATTTCTTTTGCTGTCTCGCATGCAGGGTTCTCGTTACCATCTTTCTAAATTCCATATATATGCGTTAGTATACTGTATTGTTGTTTTTCCTTCTGGCTTACATCACTCTGTATAATAGGCTCCAGTTTCATCCACCTGAGTAGAACTGATTCAAATGAATTTTTTTTTTAATGCTGAGTAATATTCCATTGTGTATATGTACCACAGCTTTCTTATCCTTTTGTCAGTTGATGGGCATCTAGGTTGCTTCCATGTCCTGGCTATTGTAAACAATGCGGCGATGAACATTGGG